>OVAQ01002858.1:0-11373 GCA_900406345.1 Erysimum cheiri | reverse complement strand
TCGTATATGTGGGCATGCAATACATATAGTTTGTGTAGTTAAAGATATATTTTAAAACTTTGGATGTGTGGTCATGTATTGTAGCATAGTTCGTGTAGCTAGGTATCTTTTTTTCTAAGTTTTTTTTGCCCAAAATGATACTATTTTATTATATCAATAAATAAAAGAGTTTAGTCAAAGAGGGAGGAATAAACCTGACGACGTTAGCATCACACCTGAAGCCTGAAGTGCTGAAGGTAACAAACATCGATTTAGTTACGTCTCTAGTTTGAACACCCAAACCAACTACAGTACGATTTAAAAAAAAAACCATTTCATTCCTTTGACAATAATCAATATATTAAATTTGACTCTCCACATACAATAAATTAGTAACAGACAGAATTTTAGTACGATCCATCATTTAATTTCTTACATTACCCGTTACCATCATGTAATAATAATATTACGATTTAAATTGTCGAAATCAAAAACTGTCGTTACGTAATTAAAGACTATAACTAAGGGTAGTTTTGAGAATAACAAAAAAGGGTCAATAGGAGTCAAAGGTTACCGTCAAACAACAAAGCGAAAGTAGCATAGTACTTACTTACACAGTTATTAACTTAAAGATCAAAACTACTACCGTATCTTTTTTAAGATCCATGTCATCTGTCTGAATCTCTCTCAAAGTACTGTCCTTAAAAGGTTAAATTTTTCAACAAAAAAAAATCTATGGTATATTTCCTCTTAAAAATCCAAGGTTAATTAATTTTCTNAAAAAAAAAAAAAAAAAAAAAAAAAATGAAAAAAAATAAACACCGACTCATCCTATGGGAGAAACGGACGAAAATCTCGGTGCTGGCAAGATTCCTTCACAGTCCTTTGCTGTTTTTTTTTCTTTTTCTCCTTTTCTCTTCTTCATCTTCTTGAGCGAGCTAAATCATTCATTTTTATCTTTTTTTTCATAGGGAGCCCTAAAATTGAATAATTATCAAAGAGAAAACAATCACTTTGACACTTCTTTCTTTCTATCACAATCAACCCACACCTTCTTTGCCTCCATCCCTTATTCCTCTCTCACCTACCTTTCAACTCTCTCTCTCTCTCTCTCTTTCTTTCTTTTACAAAAGTCTTTTAATTTCAATTCTCTACCTGATTTCAAATCTTGGGTTTCCTTTTTTTTTTATATAATTTAAATTGATTTTTTTTTAGTTTCTTTGGTTTTTTTTTTTGGTTTTTTGTTTTGTTTTGGTTGGGGGAATTATTGATGGGTTGTACAAGTTCTAAGCTTGACGATCTTCCGGCGGTTGCTCTTTGCCGTGAACGTTGTGGTTTCCTAGAAGCGGCGATTCAGCAACGTTACGCTTTAGCTGAATCACACGTGGCTTACACTCACTCGCTTAGAGGAATCGGTCACTCACTCCATCTTTTCATCAACCACCACCACCGTTTCGTCGCTTCCGGCGGCGCTAACGTCGGCGGTGGTGACTCTCCTAGACTTAATCTTCCTCCTCAGAGAAAAGGTGACCCTCAAGAAGACGACGACGGCGATGGAGGAAGAAATTCCCCTAAGAAACCTAAGCTAGCTTCTTCCCACCATGTTCACTCGGGTTCGGGTTCGGACTCGGGTCATCTCGAATTCGATTCAGATTCCGATGATGAAGAAGAAGATGATTTGGATTTGGATTCGTTGCATCACCACTCTCCTCAACACCGCCACCATCTAGGCAATTTCCCAATACCAGAGTCAGCACCAATGGGAATGGGCGGATACATGGAACCACCGGGTTATTTAAACCAGTACCCGAATCCAGAAATGATGGGTCATCTTCCTCCAGCTTACTCAGGAGGAGGAGGAAATAGTTATATGCACATGAATTACATGAAGAACAAATCCATGCCTCCTTCAGTTATCTATGAGCAAAGACCCATTAGTCCTCAAAGAGTCTACGTTGGCGAATCATCATCATCAGCTTCTTCTAATTACCCTTACAATCCATATCCTCCTCAAAATTCATATTTTGGATACTCAAATCCAGGACCCGGACCCGGACCCGGACCTGGACCAGGTTTCTACGGTTCTTCTTCTACAACTGCTGCAGCTCCGAAACAGCCTCCGCCTCCACCGTCGCCGCCAAGGTCCAACGGTTGGGATTTTCTGAATCCGTTTGATACCTATTATCCACCGTATACTCCGAGTCGAGATTCTCGAGAGTTAAGAGAAGAGGAAGGTATCCCGGAGCTAGAAGACGATGATTCACAGTATGAGGTTGTGAAACAAGTTCACGGGAAACCAAAATTTGCCGCCGGTGGTAATCAACCAAATCCCGCCGCCGTACACATGAGGGAAGAGCCTCCGTCTCTGTCTCCGCCGCTTGATAAATCCGGCGCCAGTACTAGCGGTGGAGGTGATGGTGGAGATGCGTCTGCGTATCAGTCTAGACCGAGTGTGTCGGTGGAGAAAGAAGGGATGGAGTATGAAGTTCACGTTGTTGAGAAGAAGGTCGTTGAGGATGAGGAACGGCGGAGCAATGCAACGGCGACACGTGGAGGAGGAGGAGGAGGAGGGCCACGGGCGGTGCCTGAGGTTGCCAAAGAGATTGAGGCTCAATTCGTGAAAGCTGCAGAGTCTGGAAGTGAGATCGCTCAGTTACTTGAAGTTGGGAAGCATCCTTATGGTCGTAAACATGGTAAAGCTCAATCATTTTACAGTGCTGTTACTTAAAGTTTTTAGCTTTCTGTAATTGGTTAAGTAATGGTTTGAACTTCTTTTTGTTTTGTGTGAATTGGAAGCAGTTACTTCGAAGATGTTGCACGGGGTTACTCCTTCGTTACCTTCTACCTCTGGAGGATCTTCTTCTACTGCTGTTGCTGCTGCTGCGCCTCCTACTTATGCAGACATTGAAGAAGAGCTTGCTTCGAGGTCCAGGAATCTTTCTTCCACATTGCACAAGCTCCATCTTTGGGAGAAGAAGCTTTACCATGAAGTCAAGGTAATCTTTGATGTTCTTTTTGTATCAAATCTTTGATCTTAGGCCGAGGAAAGCTTTAACACTGTGATGCGTTCTGTTCTGTTCCTTCGTCTGAAGAAAGAATTGTACCTTGTGTAGGCCGAGGAAAAGTTGCGTCTAGCTCACGAGAAAAAGCTAAGGAAGCTAAAGCGTTTGGATGAAAGAGGTGCTGAGGCTATTAAAGTAGATAAAACGCGGAAATTAGTGAGAGAGATGTCCACGAAAATACGGATTGCGATTCAGGTTGTCGACAAAATATCCGTCACAATCAATAAGATAAGAGATGAAGATCTATGGCCGCAACTGAATGCATTGATTCAAGGGTAACATAAACTTGTCTTCTCCAACTATTTCAGATATTTGCAATGGAACTCTAATCCTATGTTGATTCGGTTTTTATAGGCTTACAAGAATGTGGAAATCCATGCTTGAGTGTCATCAAAGTCAGTGTCAAGCAATTAGGGAAGCACAAGGTTTAGGCCCGATAAGAGCAAGCAAGAAACTCGGCGATGAACACCTTGAGGCGACGAGTTTGCTTGGACATGAACTTATTAATTGGATATTGGGATTCTCGAGCTGGGTTAGCGCGCAGAAGGGTTATGTAAAAGAGTTGAATAAATGGCTCATGAAATGTCTTCTCTATGAACCTGAGGAAACACCCGATGGAATCGCTCCTTTTTCACCTGGTCGGATTGGGGCTCCACCAATCTTTGTGATCTGTAACCAATGGTCTCAAGCTTTGGACAGGATATCCGAGAAGGAAGTTATTGAGGCAATGCGTAGTTTCACTACAAGCGTGCTTCAGCTTTGGGAACAAGATCGGTTAGATACGATGATGACGGGGCACGGGGATTCAGAGAGGAAAGTTAGGAACATGGACCGGGAAGAACAGAGGATACAGAGAGAGATTCAAGCTTTGGAAAAGAAAATGGTTCTTGTGGCACCGGGTGATGGTAATAGTCTTTCGGTATCCGGCAACATTGTCTACCAAAGCGATACTAGCAACGATAGTTTACAAGGTAGTTTGCAGCGGATTTTTGAAGCTATGGAGAGATTCACCGCTGAGTCTATGAGAGCTTATGAGGATCTCCTACTGCGTGCCGAAGAAGAAACTGCTCCCCGAGAACTTGAGGAAGAAGAGGAATAGTAAGCAAAATAAAGGAAGATCTTTGCTTATCAATTCAATTTAAATCCCATGATCTAGCTGTTTGCTGATCTTGCAATGCCGGAATATTCGGTTTTGTGGTTTGGAATCATCCGTATATCCTTTCTGAGACTCGGGAAAGAAGAAGCCATCAGGATGATGATCTTAAAGGAGGCAGAAATCGAGTTAAGATGCCGACAATCGTTTGGTGAAGAGAGGCATTTTAGTGCAATTGGCTTTGAACTGGATGGTTCTCATGCCATGGTGGAGGAAGCTTTGATAACTTAACACTTAGCCACATGACGCAAGTCACAGATATGAGTTGAGTCTAATAATCTTAAAATCCGGTCTTTGTATATAAGACGCTTAGGACAAACTTATGATAATTCTCAACAAACTTTTTTGTAAAATCCGAAGGTAGAATAGCTCAGGCAAATCTTTTGTTCTTTTCTTTTGATGTCGGTGAAGGTTCATGTATTATTTTCTCGGACTTGTATGCTTTGGTCTTGAGCAACTAGACTGTCTTTTAGTGGTGTAAAGTTCCGTTTATATTCCAAGACAACAGAAAAACCAATTGGAATCTTATAGTTTTGTAAATTTTCCTACATTTTGAAAAGACTTGCAACCACAATCCAACTTGTTTGTATTACATTGAAATATTTAAAATCTGAAAGTTAATGTATTCTTAAATATTGCAAATAAGTTTACAGATTTTGAAATAAGTTATGATTTTTAGAACACAAGATCTATCCTTACGGAAATTTTTATTTTATTTTTACGAAGAATTAAAACACAAAAAGGTTGTTCTAATCAAAATAGACTACATTTGAGTTTTAGATTTCTTAGATCTAGTTTATGGATATTTTCATTTTATTACTTTTTAATGCTTTACCTTCTTTTGGTAATGAGATAACATACACAATAATGCATAATGACATATAGCTTATGACAAATTATGCCTCATATAACAAAAATATATGAAAACTTTTTAGCTGAATATTCAAAAACCGCAAAATATGTCGCTATGATTGTTGATTGGGAACGATAGTTACTAGGCTATCTAAATAAATACTCCAATCATTAACCTGACCAGCTTTAAACATTAATGACTCATGTGAAACTAGTATAATCCTAATATTTAAACCCAATGGGCTCAAGACTCTCGACTACTGCCTGCGCCAATAGTTCTCTTGTATTGGAGCTGCCGTGCCTAACATGATTAGCGTGAACCTGACGTCTCGTGTGTCAATCCTTTTTTTGTTCCTCTTTGTTTGTTACGAAATAAATTGAAATAAAGTAATAACATGCAGAGAATAAGTGCCAGAAGTTATTATATTGCGATCCAACCATAGGTTAATAATCAGTATTTATAATTAAATATATTAGAGATAGTGCTTGAGCATCTAATCATTTAAGAAAGCCAATTACTTCGGAGAATCATTGGATCACTTCACTCTTTGCCTTTTCGAGTTTCGACACAAAGAGACAGCTCTTGTGTTCTTGAAAGTTTGAACCTCTGTTTTCTCCAAAGCTATGTGAGTATTACAAATTGCAAGCATACTTTTCATTTGCATACATCCAAATTGAAAATATACAAATTATTGTTCTTTTGGGTGGTCAGTCACTGAAGTTTATTCATTAATATGATTCACAGCTTTATTTTCCTAAACCGTTGATCAATTCTGAAGTTATAGAAAACAGTTTATCCATTTTAAAATTAGTATGGAAAAATAATAGTCGTTTTAGGTTATCCAAACTAAATTTAGATGGAAGTACACATGTTGGATGATTTCACGGTGTATTTTATTTATAAATTTGGTGTTATATCCATCCACATACCCTATCTACAAGTAATAAAATAATGACGAGTAACAGTTAAAAGGGCTGAAAGCTTAATCCATTTTTGACCATGTTTTGTAGTCTTTAGGCTAGCCGTCTTTATGAAAAAGTACCGTGTAACTAAATCCAATTCAAATTTGGTAATCCCTTTCTAATATGCGGTTTAAAACTAGCAAAATCATATTTTAAAAAACTTTGAACATTTAGCCATATGAGGTTATCTGGTTTCCAAATAAATGGTTACACATTCAGAGTTCAGAGTAAACTTGTTAAAATAAGGTTCTTTCCAAAAGATGTATTCTAGTTTATTTATAGGAATAATGAATACAAATAATCATTTTTGGTAATAGGGTAATTAGAACTAAAACGGAAAGAAATATGTCAGTCTGTTAAATCCATTAAGAAAATTGATATTCACTGTACTCGATTTATAAGGTACGTTGATTATTTAGAAATAATAAACAAGGAACGTTGATAATGCAAAAAAAAGACATCAAATATCACACGGTTTCAAAGTCAACATCTAAAACTTGAGATTTTTTCTTCACACGCTTCTCTCTTTACATGATACACAAGTACGACGAACCTTTTGAAATAAGCTGCTAGCTAGGTACTCAGAACTAGAAGAAAAAAAAAGGAACAAAAACTTAGTTGAATGGGAATGTTTGTTGAATAAATAAGAAAAAAAACGAGAAAGCAAAAGTCGGAATGGTTGATGATAAGTCACTCCAATCACAAACAATTTGAGCTGGCAATAATGTGATTTCCCAAAATCTCTTTTGGTACCACAAAGTGTAAAATGATTGAACATCGGAATCAATTTATTGTATTATAGTTATACTAGTATACAGAAGAAGTTGGCTTCTTCTGATTTTTGGCTTTTCAATTTGTAAATCCATTTTAACAATTATAGACCAAACAACACAGTTCAGACCTTCTTAAACAATGAAAAATAAATAGATAGAAGTAAAATTTGTTTTTCATAATACCAAATCTATAATTTAGATGATGATCAAGATCATAATAGTGTTTTTGTTTTGTTTTAAAATTTTTCTATTTCAGTGGTACCATATTGACAAGGTGGAGACTAGCAATGTCCCAGAAACTTACCTCAGGAGTCAAAACAGAAGAAAAAGAAAAAGAAAAATCGGATTTTTAATTCTTGTTTCGACCACTATCTTGGCTTTCTCTCTCTTACAAGGAGGAGCGAAAGAGAAACACTTTCCGACTTGGGTGAGAGAAGATTTTGATGGGTTGTTGTCAATCCTTGTGTCCCGGTGAAAACCCACTTGGGAAAGATGGAGTTCAGCCGTCACAACTCTCTCGAAACCACCACGGCGGTGCTACGGCGGCTGACAACGGCGGAATCGGAAGCGGTGGAGCTAGTGGTGTAGGCGGCGGAGGAGGAGGAGGAGGAATCCCATCTTTCTCTGAGTTCTCTTTCGCTGACCTTAAAGCAGCCACCAACAACTTCAGCTCCGACAACATCGTATCAGAAAGTGGCGAGAAAGCCCCAAATCTTGTCTACAAAGGCCGACTTCAGAACCGTCGTTGGATCGCTGTCAAGAAGTTTACTAAGATGGCTTGGCCTGAGCCTAAACAATTTGCGGTAAGCAACAAACAAAAAACAAAACCTTTTAATTTGATTCAATCTTTGTTGGATTTTTTTCTGAAATATGTTGTTTTTTTTCTTCTTCTGAAATTTGTTTCAGGAAGAGGCTTGGGGTGTTGGGAAATTAAGGCATAATCGATTGGCGAATTTGATTGGATATTGTTGTGATGGAGATGAGAGGCTTCTTGTTGCTGAGTTCATGCCTAATGATACGCTTGCTAAGCATTTGTTCCATTGTATGCTTCTTCCTTTTTCTTTGCCTCTTTCTCATTAGAAATAATGAATTTAGTTGTGAGTCCTTTTAGGTTGTAAATGTGTCTCCACAAAGCTGTGAAATTTAGTCTATTTACTATCCAGGGCCTTGCAAAGAGCTTGCATTTATGGTTTTATGCTATAGGTTGTGCTTTTAGATGGATTAAAAGAGACTAGTTTAGGTGAACTAGAATGTCTTAAAGGTGGATTTTTGTTTTTGTTTATCTTATTGTTGTTTTGGTCATTCACAGGGGAAAATCAGACTATCGAATGGGCTATGAGGTTGCGAGTAGGATATTACATAGCTGAAGCTTTGGATTATTGTAGTACCGAGGGTCGACCGTTGTACCATGATTTAAATGCATATAGGGTTCTCTTTGATGAGGTATTATTCTCTTCTCCAGAGTTATTTCGTGTTTACGTGATCTACTGTCTTGTTGTGATCTTGACGCGGTGCATAACAAGTTTTTTTCGAATGAAATGTTATAGGATGGTGATCCCCGTCTCTCATGTTTTGGCTTGATGAAGAACAGTAGGGATGGTAAAAGTTATAGCACAAATCTAGCATATACACCACCCGAATATCTAAGAAATGGTAAATCAATTTGTTTCCTCTCTATAGACTATTACAATTTGAAATGAGACGCAAATTTAGAAAGCAAAGATGGATCTCAGTGTGGTAAAATGATGTCTTGTAGGAAGAGTCACACCTGAAAGTGTTACGTATAGCTTTGGAACTGTCCTTCTGGATTTGCTTAGCGGAAAGCATATCCCTCCAAGCCATGTAAGTTCCTATCGATATATCTACCGTAGTTGGTCGAAGATCATGGTTTCTAGCAGCTATATAATCCTGCTCCTTCACCGTCTTTCTTAATTTTAGCTAAGATATGTGCTACTCTGTCTTTCTCTAAGCACTAGATATCAGATTTGGCTCTCAATATGTGATGCCAACAATGTATTTACTGTGTAATTTTTAGTTCTTGCATAGTTAATCTTGAAATGTCCATGTCATGGTATTTAATTGGGTGCGTGATATGTCCTACTTCTAGGCTCTCGATATGATACGTGGCAAGAATATTATTCTGTTGATGGATTCACACCTCGAAGGAAAGTTCTCAACAGAAGAAGCTACCGTAGTTGTTGAACTCGCCTCTCAATGTTTGCAATATGAGCCTCGAGAGAGACCCAATACAAAAGATCTTGTTGCAACACTTGCACCATTGCAAACTAAATCAGACGTAAGCAAGATATATTAAAACTCCCAATTTTGACCGACTTCTTGAATTAAATCAGTTTTTTCCCCCTGTTCTTGAAATCATCATTTTAAGTGTGTGATATTTTGGTTACAGGTTCCCTCTTATGTGATGCTTGGAATAAAGAAGCAAGAGGAGGCACCGTCGACTCCACAGCGGCCACTTTCACCATTAGGTGAGGCCTGCTCAAGAATGGATCTCACAGCTATTCATCAGATTTTGGTCATGACACATTACAGAGACGACGAAGGCACAAACGAGGTAATTGAACGGTAGTTTTGGTTTCAGATGCTAAAACACGTTAAAAAGAGGCTATAAGTAACTCTTGGGGTTTATCTGTGGATTTCAGTTATCTTTTCAAGAATGGACGCAACAGATGAAAGATATGCTTGATGCACGGAAACGTGGTGATCAATCTTTCCGCGAGAAAGATTTCAAAACAGCCATTGAGTGTTACTCACAGGTATTGATTTCTTGCTACTTTTTGCATGTCCAATCCGTTATTCAGGTTTTGCATGCCCAGTTCGTTTTTGCAGTTTACAAATGCGGTTTATGAACTTTCTTTTCTGTTCCATTTGGTATTTGGATCGCGTTCCTCGCTATGGTTAGAACCGGATTTGCCAAATTTTTGTGTATCTGGATATATTATTAGAACTCATATGATACATTACTTATGGGCAGTTCATCGATGTTGGAACAATGGTGTCTCCAACTGTATTTGGTCGGCGAAGTCTATGCTACTTACTATGCGATCAACCAGATGCAGCGCTACGCGACGCGATGCAAGCACAATGCGTGTATCCGGATTGGCCAACGGCTTTCTACATGCAGTCTGTGGCATTAGCGAAGCTGAACATGAACACAGACGCAGCTGATATGTTGAACGAAGCAGCTCAGCTCGAAGAGAAGAGACAACGAGGCGGCAGAGGATCTTGATTCTTGAGAGATGACGTTTGACATCTTCTTGTAAAATTTGATGAGCTTCAAGAAATTCTTTTTAAGAAGAAAGGAAAAAACAGGTTAAAACTCGTTGATGTGATTGTTGATTGGGGATGTAATGTAACATAGGGAGAAGAAAATTGATGTTTGTTGTATGCAATACATGTTGTAAGTTTTAATGGACAAAGTTTCGAGAAAACAAATTGTTTATTTCATCGTCATAAGGTAAAATTCTGATTAACCGTCATGTTATTCTCCCTTCTCCCATTGTATCCTCCATAGTCCATAATCTGCCTCCAGTAATATAATTACTCTATATGTCTGTCTTTGAAACTAGCCTCCTATGCATCCGTTGTCTTTTCTTTTTTCCACGTCCGTTATAAGTTTATAACACTTTTAATTGAATAATTTTAGGTATATTGAATATTCTTTTCCTTTATGTTGTTGTCTTTATAAGCTTTCACTTATCAAAATGAGTTTTTGGGTTTAACTATATATTTGTTTTGCTATTATTCATGAAAGAAGTCTAAAATATGGGGTTTTTTTTTTTCTCTAAACAAGAATTAGTTGGTAGAATTCTGTTTTCCAAATTTTAGAAAAACAAATTTTGTGAAATCTTTTTGATTTGGTTGAAGGGTTACATATATTGGAAAAAGTTAAGCTGGTTCGGAGTAGTTACGGAGGAAATTTAACTGTTAAGTTGTTACAAAAGGTTAAATGGGTGATTAAAATAGTTTATCAAAAACAAAAAAATGTATCCATAAAAGGTTTCATGTCTCTTTCTTTTTTGACAAACTTCTTTCTGCTCTCTTTCATAGATATCCAAACATCAGAAAATGGGAAAACTACAAGACTGGTCTGTGACCACTTGTCTCCTCCTGTTCCTGTTTCAGGCATCACAAATCCATTGCACGAGCCAAAAACATGTTCTCAATGCGATTCGTCGCTTAAGCGTGTCTTCGCTCCAAAACATAAGTGGTGTTAACCAACAAGAGCAAAGGGAGAGAGATCGAATTGAGAAACTGCCCGGACAGCCTTCAGTTAATTTGAGACAATATGGCGGTTATGTGACCGTGAATGAGTCGGCCGGTCGAGCCATGTACTATTATTTCGTGGAAGCCACCAAAACCAATAACTCTTTACCTCTTGTTCTATGGCTCAACGGAGGTATATACCTACCATATATCTAGTTCTAAAAAGGTTTTTTTTTGTTTTCTCGTTTTCCTAATCATTGGGAAATCAGACAAGTAACAAAATTGTTGATGCACAAAACCTAAACATTCATACGCTTATATCTCTATATTTAAAATAATGCAGGACCTGGCTGCTCCTCTCTATATG
>OVAQ01002855.1:0-11376 GCA_900406345.1 Erysimum cheiri | reverse complement strand
GTTTCGTGGGGACCGAAAATCCACCACATCCCGAATAGAAGTTGGGGCTACAACAGTTGAAGGATTTGCTACGGTAGCTGAAGTCCCTACATCTTGGTCTTGGTCTTGAGCAGCCTTTGGATCCACACACAAACGCTTGCGAGGTGGGTTCCGAGATCGAGCTGCATTACTTTTCTTCAAAATAGGGCCTTGTAAAGGGCTCCTAGCACCTCTTGAAGACCCAGCAGCTTTCTGGACCTTGCGTTTACCTATAGCCTTTGATGCAGTGGCCTTACGGGTAGCAGGTTTAGCAGGGGCAGCCTTGGTTGGGCCTTTAGCATTAGTCTTCCTGCGAATAGATGGGAGAGGAGGCCCCAGCCTGAGAGCAGTAGGGATCCGTGGCGTAGAATTAGGTGATCCATGATGAGATGGGGTTAAATTGCCTCTGCTATGGCTCTTTGCAGAACTAGCTCCAGCCTCTCTAGAGTTACTGCGATGGAAAGCAAGTTGGTTCTCTTGAGATTCATAATGGACTGCCACCTCCTGTAGTCGACCTGAATCCGAGTTTAGAGGCAGATTGAGTCCTCTCTCATTATCAACAATGGGTAAGGAAAGACGTTCTAGAGCAGGAAGGGAGATGCGTTCCAAAGCAGGGCGGCGTTCTCGGCCTGAGTTACTTCCTAGCCCATCTTCTTGTCTTGTGGTAACCTCCATAGTATCCCGAGCTGGTTTCGGGGATGGAGTATGTGAATTGTGGGAGAGGGGAGCCCTGTGTGATCTAGAGTTCACATCTATTGGGTTCGCGTCTCTTGAGAGCCCCTTAGAACCACTGCGTTCACCAGCCCTCTCTGTAAAGCCCCGAGGGTTCTCTCGGTTCAGAGAAGGGAAATGAGATGCAGAGTCTTGCAGATAAGGCCTTGGAGAGAGTCCCCTTTGTCTTGATTTGGAGGACAAGTCATCTTCTAGCCTTCTGCTGGGGAAAGATCTATTGCTGTTGGCATACCTCAGCTTGTCTTGGTTATGGTGAGGTCTTCTAGAATCTCTAGATGAGTAGTAACGAGGGGGAGACCTTCTTTGCTGGTTGGATTCTCTGGGGCCATAATGCGGAGGCAGGTTCCGGTTTGACACTTTCCTGTCATGTCTATCATCTTGTCGACGTTTTCCAGCAACTAAGCGATCCAGCGTCTGTTGTTGGTTGGTCCCTAAAGCACGAGGGTGGTTATCCGTAGAAACAGCCAAAACAGGACAGTCTTTCTTCTCATGGTTAAGAGAAAAGCAATGGAAACAATGTTTCTCTAGCTTCTCATAAGTAAGATCAACTGATGTCACCTCCTTAGTGGGAAGGAGAATATCCAATTTGACTTCCAAAGGACGCAAACAGTTAACATCCACTCTAAGGCGAGCCTGCTTCACATCTCGGTCTGAAATGAAGCCCAATTCTGAGCCAATAGAGTCAATTGTTTGGTCATTCCAGTAATGAGGTGGGATGCCACCAATACTAACCCAAAAAGTGATGTTAGACGGGAAGGAATCAGCCACAATAGGTTCCCATTGCTGAAAGATGAGCATCCATTTCTTATAATGGAAAGGAGACTTGTCAAGGACGGCAAGCATCTCAGCCTCTGTTTCAAAAAGAAACTGGAAGGTTTCCGGGCCAAGCACACGGCCAGAAACACGACCTTCAAGGTGCCATAGCTGGGGGAAGAAATCAATGATTGCTCGAGGCTTCTGTACTGTAGGGTTAGTAACACGACCTATCAAAGAGAGTCGGTTTTGCTCTATCAAAGCTGAATTGTCAGATTCCGGAATAGGGATCGGAGGGCGGCGACCAGATTTGCGTGACCCAGCGACCCATTTTTCCTTTTCATTTCGAGAATACCGAGAAGCCATGGTAGAATCACAGTGAAGCCTTACGCGGGAAGGCAGTAGAGCTTTAAATCTGAAGAAAGCAAAAGCCTCAGAGGTGAGGTAAATAGATAGAGAAATTCTCAGTAACAAGCCTGCACACTGCAGTAAGGAGTGGGAAGCGACCCCACTATACGAGAGCAGCTAGCGTCAAAACAAGCCACACACCAGGTGGTGGGGCAGAGGATGACGAAAGCTCTTCATCACCATGGAGCTCATTCTTTGCAGAAACGGGACCGGGCGAAACTAGAGCCTTTAGGAGCCTCCAAGGAGGAAGCGCGGCCAAGCTCGGCCGGAAAACGCCGGAAATCTGAAGAAAAAATTCAAATTTTGGACCCCACGCGCCTGCGAGTGGTGGTAGATACGGAGGAGATAAGGTTGCAACGGTGGAAAAGGAGCAAAACGGGAAGTTGGTGCGGAGGTCTCGAAAAGCGCGCCTGGGAGCGTTTTTGAAGTCAACTTTTTATATTATATTTTTATATTAAAATCAGTTATTCTAATCTCAATTTCTCTAAAATAAGTTTCGCCTCAACACAAAACTTTATGAAATTGACACCCACCAAAAAACAAAAAAAAAAAAAACTTTATGAACTGACACTTTGTATTCATCTTTTTGATATGTGCATTTTCTCTCAAACTCAAATAGACAGTATTTTCATTAGATATCGTTGTATTTTTATTAAAATAAAAATAAAAAGAATGAAACATATCATTAATTTTGTTGTATATAAAACTTTAGAATTTGGATGGTGTTTTTAAAAAAAAAATATATATATAAATTTGGATCTTTAAGAAATTTTCTTGAATAAATATAAAGATTTGGAATCATTCATTCCGNATTTTGTTGTATATAAAACTTTAGAATTTGGATGGTGTTTTTTTAAAAAAAAAAATATATAAATTTGGATCTTTAAGAAATTTTCTTGAATAAATATAAAGATTTGAATCATTCATTCCCTATCTTTTTTATTTGATATGATTATATTCCATATTCTATAGTTATATTCAAATGATATTTTGCTAAAATGTGGGAAATATGAGATTGCAATTTTCTTCATAGGATCAAACTTGATCAATTCGATTTCAAAATATCACATACTGTATATTAAATACCAAACTGGATATAGGGTTTAAAATGGAGACGATAAAAGGAAGCTCACAGCTACACATAGCTTGAAGAGATAATACATACATACCCAAATTTATTTTCAACTTATGTTTTAATGATCAGTTTCTCTTGGCGATGAACAAACCCCACTTCTGCTCACCACTTGAGCTCCTAAGTAGCTTTGACTTCCACCCTCCTACGATATCCTCGTAATCCTCTTTCGAGAAGTCGCTGATGAATTCTTCCTTCTCCTTCTCCACTGCGTCCAGTTCCCGTTTCAGGACTTTCTTGAACTGATGAAAAGCCAAACACCAAATTGGTTTCAACTTTAAGTAAATGGCTCATTTTCAATACAAGTTTATGTAGGATAAGCTTTTCTTACCTGATCGGTTCTATCCTCTGCGATTACCTCTTCGAATCCAGCATCTTTCAGCATCTGCCAAACCAAGTATGTTAAAGGCTATTTTCGTGTTTTATTTAAGTAGAAGAGGAGACGGGTTCTATCTCTGTATACCTGACCGTATGCTTGTACATCATGAAGATCATAACCTCGTTTCTTGATGTAGTTTGCAAAGTCTGGAGATGGGTTTTTGGGGCTTCTGCAGTAATCGGTAATGAGAATTTTCCCTCCCGGCTTCAACCATTTGAAAAATGTTCTGAACAATGCTGGCTTGTCCTGAGAATAAGACCAGCGGTTACAAAATGGATACCAAATGAGAAAGAGATCTTCGCGAACAAAGCTACGGAATGAAGTTATAAGGGAAGAAGATAAAGCAGAAGCTTATACTTGGATATGCAAAATGGTGTCTCTGCTGTAAATAACATCAAAGGTGTTATCAGGATACTCCTTCTTGGTGCAATCAGCTACTTCAAATTCTACAGAGCATTTGAGTCCTATTGCGTGTTCAAGCGCAAAAGAGATCATGTTTACAGATAGATCAATGCCCACAACGTCCACGTCAAAGTTCTCAGCCATGTAGAAGTCCCCTCCTCCGATTCCGCATCCAACATCTAGAACTTTCTGGCCGGGTTTCAGATCCAGCTTATCAACAAATTCCTTTGTTGTCTCTATATCAACGTCAAAGCAAAAGAACCAAGTATAATAAGAAGAAAAATTAGCTTCACTTTGCATATTATAAGAAGAAAAGATCAGCTAACTTTGAACATCAAATACAGAGACCATTAATACTGATACAAAAAAAAAAACGACTAAAGAGCATACCAAGTCCCCCTGTGCTCACAAACCCTTGTCCAAAGACACGTTCATAGCGTAAGATACCACTAGACTTATACTGGACATTGTCCAAGAAGCGTTGGAAGCCCCTATCATTATCCGAACTGACTTTCTGCCAAAGCCAGCATATCTGAAATTTGTGAAAAGTATAATATGAATCCGCTCACATGAGAGATACCATCGAAGGGTGGCTAAAATATGAAGAGGCCTATTACCTGGTTCTGGTTCTTTTTGTTTCTCACATAAGCTCCAATACATTTACAGCTAACCAAAGAGAGTTCGTACGAATTCCCAACATCGTCATTCATATGACATTCTTTGAAAAGCTGAAAGGAAATTAAGCACCAGAATTCAAAAAAATTGTCTAGAAACGGAAGAATGGAGGGATATAGAGGTAGCACACCTTTGTGTAAAATTTGGGTTCGCGGTAGTGTGTTGGGTTGTACTTTCGCTTGTTATCACCAGACTGATGGAAGCAAGACTCCCGAAAGAAAATATACCCACCAACCTTGGTCCATTGTAACATCTTTTTCGCCAAATCTTCAACCTGCAGTTTGATCAAAAGACATTAACTTTGTCAAGGGATATAAATGACCCGACTATTTGAAGATTAAACCACTCCTATTACGGCAAAATTAAATATGGGACAGATGATTAATGTCTCTAGCACATTGCACGCAGCTGAGTGAAGCTTAAGATGCTTTATGGTAAAGGTTTGTCATTTGAAAGGCCAAGAAATATTAGCAACTAGTGCCGTAAGGTCTTTGTATAACATAATAGCCTAAAAATGCATTTATTTGCATTACTACACATATTTAGCCTAAGTGTGTACTGTTCTAAAGTGGTTCCAAGCAGTAATAAGTTAATTGGTTACCTCTTTATCGGAGAGATACATAAGTAGCCAGTTCGAGAATATCAGATCCATAGACTCATTCGAAAAGTTCATATCCGGGGATGTGACATCAGCACACATAAATTTGACGTTCTTGTAGTGCCCATTAATGTTCTCATTCTGCAGAGAAGACTCTCTCTCATGAGGGAAACAACGGTAAACAGACGGAGTGTTTTGTAAGTAGAACAAGCATGGGAGTGATCTAACCTTTTTGATAACACTATCAATGAAGTCAACCGCAATGACCTGGCCGGCCTTCTGAGCTAATTCACAAGTGAAACGACCAATGCCAGCTCCAAACTCGAGCACTGTTTTCCCTTCAATCGATGGAAGAAGCGCAAGTATCTAGCACATACATATACACAATTTAAGCCGTAGAATCTTTCGTTCATAAGTCTGTGGCACAATCAAGATAAACACAATATACAAGCTTTCTTCACATGGCAAAAGGACAGCAAAGAACTAAGAAACTGCATAAAAGTTATGTGATGACAAAGTGAACAAAGATAACGTTTTCTATCTGATCCATCCACAAGGCATATCGAGATCTCGAATTCATCTCATATAGAAAAGATGATAACTTTAGGTGGTGAGTCGAAAATATACCTCAGGTCGTTCTTCTTTGTCGAGGTCAGCAGCTTTGGAATCAAGCATCATTGCCTCAACACTCAATCCCACTGAGTGCTCTTTCCAGTAATTCTTTTGAATTTCACGCTCCTCACCTGCGAAGGAGAATCGGAAAGTTCCAAATTTCAAAATCTGCATTACATCATCGATGAAAATTCTTCCAAAATAAAGATGGATCCGCTCCAGAAAATTCGGAAAACTCAGCATACGCAGCCATTTTCTATGGGAATAGACAAGGAAAACAAGAAAATGAAATCTATGAATTGCGAAGATCTTCGAGACTGATAAAAAAAAAAAAAGCTTCAAAGTCTCTGTATCAATTTCTCGCTCTCTTCTGTTTATTTGAGAAAGCGCTTAGGCACGTATAATTTCCGGTTTACATGTTTTTTATTTTCCGGTTATTGTTCGGTTTATTTTCGACGGGACCGAATCACCTAATTTTATATTGGATCCGAAATTCAAACGTTTGAGGGACGTTGGACCGTTAGTAGGAGAATCTAATGTGTCATTACGTCCATACACATGGCATCTCCTACACCGTCAGATTCGTTTGTTCACATGTTAATGGAGTGTGTCCCACGGTAATTATGACAGATTTCGTATTTTTCCTTAATTAGAATATCTCTATATAGTTTTCGACGTTACAAGAGATATCATTAATATACAATTATTTTTACTTTCTTAAAAAAAAAAATCGTAAATTACTAAATTTAGATAGAAAATTAGTTCTGGTGAAAGAGGTCGTCTATTTTTTGTGTTCTATATTTTAGAAAAATGGATCAAGCTGTATTCACTTAAAAAAAATGTGACACGCTAGATTAATATTAATTTTTATAGTATATGCATATATATATATATACCACGGAATCTATTACCGAAAAGAAAACTCCACGGAATCTTATGCATAGTCGACTAATGACTATACGATTACGTAACAAGCAAATTTTATACCTAGCGCCCTAAGATTATACTTATGCTTTAGAAAGTAGAAACTCCAGTTTTCTATATATACATGTGTTTCATAACAGTCTGGCTATCACAAGCTAAATTACAATTTTCNTCTTATGCATAGTCGACTAATGACTATACGATTACGTAACAACTAACAAGTAAATTTTATACCTAGCGCCCTAAGATTATACTTATGCTTTAGAAAGTAGAAACTCCAGTTTTCTATATATATATATACATGTTTCATAACAGTCTCGCTATCACAAGCTAAATTACAATTTTCCTTATTTATTATTAAGAAAAGAAACAAAATAAACTACATCACGTGGTGAAATTTAAAGAGGGAGAGGGAGACAAAAGATATATAGCAAGATGGCAGAGATAGAGAGATAGGTGAAACTAATTTCCTCTCGGATGAATTATACGAAGTCGTTATATTATATATAAAATTTAACAAATATATGTGTAAATTAACTAACTTATTTTGAAGAAAACCCTTTAATTTTCCAATAAAGAAAACACAAACTAACTTAATTTTACAATTAGAATAAAAGATCATGTTAGTTACAAATAGATTTCATGTTGCAGTATTTTTCCAGAAAATAATGTTATATGTTCCCAAGATCATGTATGCAAAGACAATGGAAAAACAAGAGAGAATATAAGTAGTAATGGATAAATTAAGGAAAATGGACAGGTACAAAATAGAATACATGAATGTTAAACGTGTAATTAAAATGATTAGTGTGTTGGATAAAATTGAGGATTCGAATTGGTGTCCTTGTTGAAAATTGAGGATATTGTGAGTTTTCTTATGAACAATTGAGAGAAAATAACAGCAGAACTGAAGAGCATGCTTACATAAGTCTTTGGAGAAAGAAGAAGAGATGGCGCCATTAGTGTGACTGTGAGCCATTGACTATTGACAAGAAGAAAAAAAAATCAGAGTTCTAGGGTTTTTTTTGTTGTTGTTGTGGTTCTTTGTGTTGTGCCTTCTGATCTTCTTGATCTCATTATATAGAAGAAAAAATGATTATTTTTATAATTTTCTTCTAGTGTTATTTTCATTTGGTTGGAGAAAGAAATACTTCATAATTTACTATTTCCATTTTCGTCTAATAATAATTACTAGATTGTGTACTATAAAAGAAAATATGTCCAAGTTTATTTTTGGCAACGGACATCTTATACTAACTAATTTGAAAGATAATATCCAAAACAATTTATATATTGAGATAGCAAGTCATCAGTTTCTTGACAGAAAAAAGAAAAGAAATCTCAGTCCTTGCTTTACATGCCATATACTCCCTCTGTTCCTGAAAAATTGATGTTTTGAGTTTTAGTTTTGTTTCTAAAAGATTGATTTTCTAGAATTAAAAATTGAAATAACTTTTCTACTTTATACTTTTTGTCACATGTCATAGTAAATATTATCTAAATTTTCTCTTTCTACTCATAAAAATTTGTTAAACTAATTAAAATATAAAACTTTATTATGTCTTAATATGTGTGAAAAAGGTAGAACATCAATCTTTTAGGAATAGAGGGAGTATTACTTCTTTGATTAAGATATTTATGCTTTTAAGTTTTAACTACCGTACAATCAAATGTCTGTATGAAAATTAACAAGGTTTTTTTTTTTGAATTATACACAGTTTTCCCAAAAGCTTTCTAGGTCCAAAGAACTAATTTGTGTCGCCGGCGATGCCCAAATATTAATTGTCCGATGGTCAAAACTGGAACCCATGTCCGTATAAAATTAACAAGGTTCCATAGTTATAAACGAGATAAGAAAATGAAATAGACTAACGGTACTTCACCTAATGGTCAAAAAACGTGGATGTTATAAAAATTCATCTAGGGTTTTTGTTTTTGTTTTTTGTTTTGTTTTTTTTTATCAAGGGTGGTTGTGTGTGTGTGTATACACGTGTTACGTGTAGCTTCTTTTGAATTAGCTGTGCTATAAAAATCATGATAGTTAAGTAAACCAAAGCATCAAAAATAAAATAGAAATCTATAACTGCTATATAAGTAGATATCCAAAATCAAAATAGCTTCTTTTGAATTAGCTTTGCTAAAAATAATATGATGATAACTAAGAAAACCAAAGCATCAAAAATAAAATAGAAATCTATAACTGCTATATAAGTAAATATCCAATATCAACCAATAACATAGTGGGCTAAAACTTAATCGTGGAATTGAGCTGCGGAACATGTCATTTGATTGGTACATACAGATCCTAGTTCGGTAGATTCTAATTTGATTTAGATTCAGATATTCTTTTCATTTTTTCAAGGTGGATTCAGTGATTAAGATGGGCACTTTAAACATCTTTAGTGAATATACTATATGTGAGGGGGGTATAAAGGTAAATAGGAAACAAAACACTGCTAGCGTAAGTAACAGTTAGTAGTCTTTGAGAAGTAGCGAACAGACAATGATCCCAAGATGCTCCGAATGGCCAACTTTTGAAATGAATCTTTTAATCCAATGGCTCACAGCCACATCTGCTGTTCTTCTCTTCCTGTCCTTGAAAACATTTTTGATTGTATGATTATGATTAGAACTAAAAAAACGTTGTAATCATTGAGTGAAAAAAAAGAGCAAATTAGTAGAATGACAAAATATTTTAGTTATAAATCGTGGCCACATAAAATTATGCAAAAATCGAATAATGATTTTACGTGTCAAAAATTAGAAACATTGGAAATGCATATATTTCTTGTAAACTTAGTGTTGGGATAATTATTTCTGCAAATTTAGATAAATAGTTATATCAAATTTTGGTTGTAGCTAGCTAGGTTTCAATTTTACAATTGCCCTAGTAAAATAAAGATATTTCTGTTAAATAGTTATTTCCACGACCAACATTGTTATCAATATAATTTCAATAATGTCATCCTTCTATTATCTTAAAAAAATGTGAATATTCATGATTCCGACCTACATGTCTTTTATTTGCATCGCTTTCGAAGATTCTTGGTTAGTATTGTCCGTTAGGTTAGAGAGATTCTACAACTTTGATCGAGAACAAGAAAATACAAAATATCAAGGTGTTCTAAATTCTATAAGAAACTACAAATTGGTAACCAAAAAGTTAAAAGAATATGTGGGGAAAAAAAGGAAAGTAGACAAACCACTAGACACTGTCAAGATCCATATAATGGGAAATCAGTGGGTCTACTATCTTTCCTTGGACCACAACTTGCTTGATTTTATTTCTGCCAAATTTTAATTAATCGGAGTGAGCACATAATGAATGGAACAAATATGATTGCCGCTACATATATTTTTCTCGAATTTTGATCATATTCAATTCTTGTGATTGTACGTACCACTCCAACCACAACAAACATAAATCATCATTCACATTTTTATTCATTCACTCTTAAGTTTTATGAGAAAATGTTATCACTTTAGAAATAACTTATACAAATTCATTAAAACATTATGGATATTTTTTTGACCTGGTCTTTCGTTAATCTACAAAATATTTAGTTTATAGTGATTAAGAGTTATTCCATATTAGTTTTTGGTATTTCAGTCATAATATAAGCAAATAAGTATAAAATAAAATGAATATAATTGTTTGACAAAAAAAAAAAANAAAAACCGCAAAGTCAATTAAAAAAATAAATTTGATGATTGCGACCATAAAAAACCACTAGGTGTATAAATAGAATAGGTAGTGGTTCTAATTAATGAATACTGAGCCTACACTCCATTATAAATCAATTTTGTTCTTTTGATTTGCCTACTTGCCCTGGTAATATTTATATGAAACACATAAGGCATATGCATTTATGTTATAATTTGTATTGGCAAAGGACTATATACAATAAAGAATTCTAACATAGGGTATGCATATAATTATATAAACTTATTGATGGGACCAAGTTATTTTCACCCGATGATTTAGGGTTAAATAACCAAATAACGAATTATTATCCCCCTTTGGGACTATTCTGGTCCCCCACCTATCATTGATCATTCCCATTTTTCTTCTTATTAAAGATTCTCATTACACTAGGTCCATAAGTAAAATAATAGTTAAATAAACAAAAGATTCGAAAACCTTTATAAATATTTTAAAATATAGTAATATACAGCGGGTCTTTTACTGAATTTTACTGAAAAGAAAACTCTTTCGACTCCGACTCTTCAATATCTTAACGACTTCTTTATTTTTTGATAAAGACTTAACGACTTCTTNTGGGTCTTTTACTGAATTTTACTGAAAAGAAAACTCTTTCGACTCCCGACTCTTCAATATCTTAACGACTTCTTTATTTTTTGATAAAGACTTAACGACTTCTTTCTTTTTTGACAAAGACTTAACGACTTCTTTCTCTTCACAAATTGTGAAGTCTATATTATAATTTCAAATGTTTCAAGGTTTCTAAGGTTTTTGAGATCTTTTATGTCTTAGGGAATATCCCGAACTTCTTGTATTCGTTTACCATATTGTTCAAGAGTTTTTAGTTTTTGCATCTTACCGATGTATATAGTAATTGTTCANGTGTCTCTGTCTATGATGTTAATGTTATGATAGAAAACAAAATAATCATGTGATGAATCTATTATCTCATTTACATCATCGACAAATGATATTAATGTTATCATATGATGAATCTATAGATGCTATTCTTAGTAGTTATCTCATTTACATCATCTACT
>OVAQ01002854.1:0-11377 GCA_900406345.1 Erysimum cheiri | reverse complement strand
ATTTTCATAAAATTATCAAAATCATATAAAAGTTCATAAAATTTTTTGCAAAACAATAACTCACTTGGTAACGTTGTTGTAGTCAAATACGAAAAATTGACATGTATATGATCGAGTATAAGAACTAAAAATAATTCCGGATTTTAAAAATGTAAACTCGTGTAGGTCTAAAAAATTCAAGAAATACGTTTAAAGTTTCCCGCACATATTGCGTCACGATAACAAAAAAATTTGCAAAACAATATCTCACTTGGTTAGCGTTGTTGGAATGAAATATGAAAAGTTCACATGTATATGATTGAGTATAAGAACTAAAATTGCATCTCGATTTCGAAAATCTAAACTCGTGTAAGTTTAAAAAATTCATGAAATACGTTTAAAGTTTCGCTCACATGTTGCGTTCTACTAATAAAAGTTTTTGCAAAATAATAACTCACTTGGTTAACGTTTGGAGTCAAATAGGAAAAGTTCATATGTATATGATTGAGTATAAGAACTAAAAATGCATCCGGATTTCGAAATTATAAATTCGTGTAAGTCTAAAAAATTTAAGAAATATGTGTAAGTTTCATAAATCATATGAATTTTCATAAAATTATCAAAATCATATAAAAGTTCATAAAAACGCAAACCACACATAATACTATTGAATACATACCCTAAATTTATCTTTCCCAAAATAAAAAATAGGAATATTTTTTGAGAATAATTATCTAAAAATAATTAAGATTAATATTAGAAATTTGAATAAGTGATAATTATGTACTGTGTAAAAATCTATCAAATTTTAGTTTGAATATTAAAAAAATCAATTATAAATAAATTGAATATATTTCAAATAACAAAAACATTTCATATATTTTTTGAAACTTTTGAGAAAGTATTTATGTTATAAAACTATAAAAAAAAAATTTGAAGAGTTTTTTTCACGTATGTGCGAATGAGCCACCTAATATTTAATATTTAATTAACCCTAATTTTTAATGGATGAACAAAAACAAAAAATTCTTAAAATTTTTCTTCTTTAACCAATCTATCACGGGTCCGAGTTTCTAAACATGTTGGATCCATTTAGATGTGAAGATCTGTAAGATCCGATAAAACAAGAAAAAAAAAGGTCTTGTTCTCAAGGAAAAAGGTGAGATCTGAAGGAAGAAGAAGAAGGGGGAAGCAGATAACATGTCTGCGATTGTTTGCGGGAAGAGATCTCTGTTCGAGGATTTGGTCGCCGCTTCTCCTCCCGTCTCCAAGAAACTCCGTCGCTTTTCTTCGTCTTCTCCATCTCGTTTCTCTCCGCCTTCTTCTTCGATTCTTCTCGATCACCTCGCCGCGATTTTCCCCGATATGGATAAGCAGGTCATTTAAATCCGATTCTGATTTAGTTTATTTGAAACTTGATCGGATGATTTTGATTTTGTTGATTTATTTCTTGATTCTTGAATTTTTTATGATTATTTGTAATGAGAATATCTATGTTGACTTTTATGTGTGTTTGTGTTAGATTCTTGAGAGGGCAATCGAAGAATGTGGAGATGATCTTGATTCAGCCATTAGATGTTTGAATCAGCTTCGTTTAGAATCTGCTAATAAGAATTCAGACTCTGCTATAAACCAATCTCCTGTTGTAATCCAGCAAGCAAATGTTGAAGCTCTGCAGCAAGGTAGTTTTGCAGTTTTGTGTCCTACTTATCTCATAGTATCAATCAGAAAGTCTGGTATAATTGTCTATAGAATATTCCTCCTAGTTTCTTACAAATTCTGATTTATGAAACTGGTTTTTTTGTCTTGGTAGGATCTTCCAAGGAGGAAGTCTTATCTAATGGAGAACCAAATGTCTTGAACTTGGATGGTACAGAGTGGGTTGAGCTTTTTGTTAGGGAGATGATGAATGCTTCTGATATGAAAGACGCAAAAACCCGCGCTGCAAGAGCATTGGAAGCTTTAGAGAAGACTATCAATGCACGTACTGGTACTGAAGCAATGCAAAATCTCCAACAGGTGTTTTATTTATCTTTCTTTGTTTCTTTCTTCACTCTTCATTGATAGTAATTGTTGTTACCGGAGATTTGGAGATGGATGTTTATCTATGAAAATCCATTTGCTTTGGTTTGCAGGAAAACATGATGCTGAAACAGCAATTAGAAGCCATTGTACAGGAAAACAGTTTACTCAAACGAGCGGTAGTGATGCAACAGAAGAGGCTGAAAGAATCTGAAGATCAAAGTCAGGAATTGCAGCATTTGAGGCAGCTAGTCACTCAATACCAGGAACAGTTGAGAACTCTAGAGGTCTGTATTACTGTCTTGACCCTAGCTTATACAATTTTTGTTATCTTTTTCTCGATATAATTGGATCTAAGTACTGTATTGATTGCTCTTTACAGGTGAACAACTATGCTCTGACGCTTCATCTGAAACAAGCTCAGCAGAACAGTTCCATTCCTGGGCGGTACCATCCAGACGTCTTCTAATGCTTTGTGAGGCACACAGAACTCTTTTTATTTCCAGTTTATGTTTCTCGGTTGGGTTATGACTATATTTATACATATATGAAGTCTGGAATGATTGATCAATGACGATAGTTGGAGAACAACAGTGTCTCCAAAGTCAAGACTGTGTTTTTTTTTTTTCTGTTGTTGTTGTATATATTGTCTTTCAATTATGGATTCCATAGTTATGAGATTTATTGCAATCAGTTTAACAAACAGTGAATAGAGTTTGTTCTGTGCTTAAAACTCATCTGTTGGTTAGAGACATCCTTGCTTCTGCTAAAAATTTCTATTTAATTTCAAAGAGTATCAATATAGGGTGTGTTCTTTTACTTGCTCTGTCGACTGCTACAAGGGCGGTGTAGATATTAGTTGTCGCTGAACAAAGAAGCGACAGATCACCTTACACAGCAAGGAGTGATGAAACCAGCGCCTGTTTTTGTTTCTTTCATAGCCACTTTGCTCTGTCGCGGTCTCATGGTCACAACCACTTACGAACAGACCCATAGACTCTTGTGTTTTGTAAGGAAACAATCCCAGCGATTTTCGAAGAAAAACTTTTTCCTACCTCCCAATTGGTAAGAAAGACGGGTGATAGCCCTGGGCATTCGGGTTAAACTTCGGGTTCGGGTTCGGGAGTTCGGGTTTTCGGGTTTTCGGGTTTAGACATATAAAACCCGTTCGGGTTTCCTATAGGTTCGGGTCGGGTTCGGGTCGGGTTCGGTTCGGTTCGGGTTCGGATACCCGAAATATAAAAAAAAATCTGAAAATTTGGTTAATTTTGAAAAAAAATCATTAAAATTTGATAAATATAACGAACAATTTTCAGATATTTAGAATATTTTAGTTATTTTGATCTAAATTTAGTTGATATTTTTTATTTTTAATTATAATATTAGATAATTGGGTTATATCAAATATAAAAATAATTAATAATTTGTATACATAATAATATTTCGGATATTTCGGGTACCCATTCGGTTATCGGGTTCGGTTCGGTTCGCGTTTTTTTTCGGGTTTAGAGATCTAGAACCCGTTCGGGTTTTTTAAGAGTTCGGTTCGGATTCGATTCGGGTATTTTAGATCGGGTTTGGATCGGATTTTCGGGTTCGGATATTTTTGCCCATGGCTAGGTGATAGTCCTATAATCCTATTTCATTTGATATTCCACATTAGTGAAAGTGTCTCTATTTAATCCCATTAAGAAGACATCCAAACATGAACGGTAGTGGTGGGCGTTCGAGAATTTGGGACGAGATTTTATGGGAACGGAAACGGGACGGGAATTTGAGAACTGAAAAATAGGTTTTATTGGAATCCATTTAAATTTAATAGTTGCATCTTAGGTTTCCTCATAGTTGAGGCACCGAATGTTGACGAAACTTAAGGTTTTGCTTTTCCTGTATGTACCCGTAACTTCCGTTTAAAGCCATCGGTTCATACTTTACTCTGTATTTTAGGATATTTTAGGATACAGGCTAATAGTACATATATTGAAATTAAAGACTAGAGCAGGGGCAAAACAGGAAACATAGATAATATAAGCTTAGCTGGACAACAGTGACGTCTGGGCCGTTCAAATCTTTCTTCTCTCTTGCTCAAAATTATTATTCTCTCTCTCTTCTGTACTGTATATCGCAGTCAAGAGCTTCTACGACAATGCAGGTGAATGATGATTACTCTGATTTTACCTTTCGAAATTTCAATTCCCAAAGCTGCAAAGTTTCTTCTAACTGGTAAATTTTTTCTTGTTGTAGACGAGAAGTGTTCAAGTCAATAATGTCTCAGATCTAGCGACGGAGAGAGAGATTCACGAGTTTTTCTCTTTCTCCGGCGACATAGAACACATTGAAATCCAAAAGTAACTTTTCCTTCTTTTGTGCCTCGTGTTTAGGTTTTGTTTAATTTCAACTAATTTGGACCTAATTTTTAGGTGCAGAGAAGTTGGGCAGTCTCGAATCGCATTTGTTACGTTTACTGATCCTAAAGCCCTTGAAATTGCCTTGTTATTATCGGTATGTTTTATGTTGATTTCACTGACACATTCTATGCATCATTGTTGTTATAGTGTGTGTATTTGGAGGAACTGGTCAAGTATAAGTTTAACATGTAGTTAAGTTATAGAGCTGGTTTAAGTTTTGGTTAAGTCATGTTCAATGTATATGCATATGTGCTTTTCTGTTTATTATTGGTTTAGAGAGTTTTGTGTATATTTTCTGTAACAAGCTCTTATTACCTTCATGAGATGTAACAGAAATTTTTTCGCAATTTCTCTATCAATTATGTTGATGTTTATCGGTACTTAAACTGTTTGTACAGAACTCGAAGCGTATATATGATAACAGTAACTCGAATGGAAATGTTGTGTATCTTTTAACGCTGACGGAATCTACATCTTGTTTTGCAGGGTGCAACGATTGTGGACAAGATCGTTACAATAACTCGAGCAGAAAACTATGTTCCGAGGCGTGAGATGCAGGTTGTGTGTTGTTTCGAATCATGTTTTTCCTCAACTCGGCTCTGTATGATGTCTTGGTTTCTGTTCATGCAGGAAGTAAGAGTGGTGGACAACGCGATGCCCCTTGGTCTTTCAGAGAGTACTACTACACAGGTTAGGAGAATATTTGAGTGCTGTTTCATGCAGAAACTTGTCTATGGATTTACTGTCAAATACTGATTTTCAAACCTTCTATCAATTTTTATAGTGGTTTTGTGCCTTCTTAGTCTATTTGGTCTTTGAGAATTTCATCAAGTTTGATATGTTTTTAACCCATTGATATCGGGGAAGAACAACTGGTCATTTATGTTGAAACAAGTATAGCTCATTTGTTTTTTTAGTAAAACTCTTGCGTTAAGTTTTAAAAAATTAGCTTGTGTGATATAGTCTTAAACATGTTCCGTTATACAACAATAATGTAACATCAACTCGATTTGCAGACCAAAACTACCGCGGATGGCAATAGTAGAGCATATGTTATCAAAGCGCAAGATGTGGTGGCAACTGTTTTTGCAAAAGGTTCTGCTCTTGGACAAGATGCAGTGAATAAAGCCAAGGCTTTCGACGAAAAGCATCAATTAAGAGCCAATGCTTCTGCCAAAGTTTCATCTTTTGACAAGCGAGTTGGGCTTACTGAGAAGTTAACTGTTGGTATATCTGCTGTTAATGAGAAAGTAAAATCTGTTGATCAAAAGCTTCAGGTCTCCGATAAAACCATGGCAGCAATATTTGCGGCCGAGAAGAAGTTAAACAACACTGGTTCAGCTGTCAAATCAAGCAGGTATAGAATTTCTTGTCTTCTGATTCTTTGGTGGAATGTAAATCCTTAAGACATCCTTCTTGATAATGGATATGACAGGAATCATCATTGTCCATCTCTAAGTACTTTTCTTTCCAAGTTTTCTGTCCTGACTTCATGAATTGGTCATTTTCATCACTACCGAGATGAACCTGCTTTATTTGACTTCTTTGTTGTTGATTATGCTTCCAAATAGGTACGTGACTGCTGGAGCTGCTTGGTTTAGTGGCGCTTTCAGTAAAGTTGCGAGAGTAGGTCAGGTTGCTGGCTCAAAAACCAAAGAGAAGTTCAATCTAGCTGTCTCAAATATGAGTTCCAAGGTGAGGCATCAAACCAATCCACAATTTATTGTTGTCAGGACTGACATTTGGTTTGTTACACGGCCAAAAATTTATATATTTAACCAAAACTGACTACTAGAATAGTTTTGAGTTTTATAGATTGTTAGTGATAATTATAGTTTGATGTAATAATCTTACTCCTTGATGGCACGAAAAGAGAACTGATTTAACTGGCTTCTGCAGGATACACCGATTGCTGTATAATAAAAAGCTTGGAATCAAGTAAGTGTTGAAGTCAGGATCAACTAAAGTTGCTATGCTGGCCTTGTGTAAACAAAATTTTTGTGATATAGCGTATTCCCATTCTTTTAGTGTTCTTCATATTCTGTGTGCTGCATTGTCCTCAAATTTACTTCATGTTTCTTATAAGTGCAAGTGTTTTTGGATTTACCTTGATTGTATGGTGTTGCATTGAAGGACACTATAACTACATTGAAGGTTGCCGACTTACAATTGGTTCTATTCGATAATAGTTTGCCTTACTATAGCTTTATAATTTGATACTCCAGAAGTGTTGATAATACATTGAAGAGTAAACTGGCTATCATTTTGTATGTCGACAAAGTTAGAGAGTGGATTGGCATTGTTTTGGAACCACGATGCTAATCTGGTGAGTAGAAGTGTTATCAGTAAGTCCAAATGGTAAGAATCCCTAATTTTATACATTAAGACTAGTGTGAAATTTTATACGTCGAGCACTCTTGGGGATGATTTCACCCTCAAATGGGATCTCGGAATGTGGTATGGACATAACCGATGCTTCTAATGAAAGGGGAAATAAAACATGATAAAACACGTTCAAGACTCTTTGTTTGAGATTAGCTTCATATGGAATCAAGTAAGCATTGATAGTGGAATCACAGTTTTCCAAAATATGAACAAATGATATAACATCCTATCACTAATTGAAACTTCCAATTATCATTGGAAAACCAAAAGCCATTGTATATGAATAGGGTTATAGTGAAGTGCTAACCAATCTATCTTCCCTTAGATTAGAAACTGTGAGAGATACCACAAAGCTAGAATTATCTGACAAAGAAGATGATTCCACGTTCGTCTCTTCTTTCGCAAACTCATGTACTACTCTTGATGATTCTTCTTTGAGTGCTTTCCTGGATAGAAAAGGTTCCTTCATAAGCTTTTCATTCCTAACTACATATAAAAGCAAGAGAGTGCTAAACATACCAATGCTGTCCTCATTCCTCTCCAAAGGAAAAATCTGAAGCACGGGTGGTTTTCCATTTCGGAACAATATAAGCCTCAAGAAACAACCAGTCTTATGCCCATTCGAGCAGCAAAAAGCTCTCCAGCCCCGTCTGACAAAAAACCGATTACTTGATTTATGGTACCTCAAGTCTAGTATCGATAATCTACCTTGTTCATCCATAAAAATAATCTCCTCGCACAGTTTATGCAGACCAATTGAGGTTGTAAAACCTTTTGGAAGATGCTGCAAAGAAAATATCCTAAGTTGATAACATTCATTAGTACAAAATTCAGGAGTAATAAAAGTTAAGAACTTCTTTGTAACATCCCGGTTTCAGGTCCATGCGGAAAGGTTTAAAATAATTGATTTGGCCACCTATGTCACCAAAGTGCACTTATCTTTTCGGTCAAAGGTCCTGAGAGAACTCCACAGTTAAGCGTGCTTATGCTGAAGTAGTCTTAGGATGAGTGACCTTCCGGGAAATGGTTGTCAGAACCGTGTGAGTGAGGACAAAACACGGGGAAAGATCATGTGGTGATTTGTAGGGTCGGTAACAAGACTTTAAAACCTCCCGGACATAAAAAACCGGCTGTCGGATAAGGGTGGGCCTCGGGTGGGCCACGGGTCGAGAGTGGACATGGGCCCACTAAGAGGGAGCCCATTAAGAGGTGGCGGTCAGGGCGTTATATTCTTATAAATGAATCAAGTCGTTGATTTGAAGTTGTGACAGGGACCACAAAATTAGTGTCGTGTGATGAAGAACAAACTTTTTTTGGATCTTTCTTAAGTAATCTGTCTTTTATAAGTTTTCCTGATTCAGAGGTAGACCACAAGTATGTTGGAAGTTAAACTTGATTTTGGATCAAGTATAATTATTTAATAATCAAAAACTATAGGATAGTTTAGCTTCGACATAAAACCAGGACCCGAAAACCAAAAATGCAATAGGAATTTCGTAAGGAGAGAGGTGACCGATCGGTCTAGGGGTGGACCAATTGGTCTGCTCGACTCAGGTTTGGTGATTGTGTCCATAGGTTAAAGGACTGATCGCTCTGTCCTTCTCAAGTGCACACGTCTATTCCTTCCTGATGGCAGTGACCGATCGGTCTGCTTGTCTCAGGTTCGTTTCTCGACTCGATCACGTGCAAAAGTCAGCAAAATCTGCACAAATTCATCCTGAAACCTGTACATGACTTAAAATGCGACGCAAAAGACGCAAATGCGCACAAAGGTGCAACAAAATACTCAAAAGATGCGTAAAAACAAATGCTAAAAACTAAAAATACGACATATCAGTTTACAAAAGAGAAACGTAATTTATATATCTTGATGGATCATCCACATTTTAATCAATGAGCTTTTTAAATTGCTACAAGTTTAGTAACTGGTTTAAGGCTCCAGTCTTAACGTTACTACTTACTACATGTTTCCCTTTATGGCTTAAGGACTGCTTTGAGCAAGAAAATGTTTGAAAGATATATAAGAGCATAATTATTGGTAGAGATCCTTGATGGTCTCTTTAACAATATTATATTATATAATTTGAGTTCAGAGACTTAGAGCAACATTATCGCTGTCCTTAGCGGCAGTCCTTAGCATTTAATTGTCAAAAATTAAATCTAAAATACATAAATAAGAGAGAAACGTTGCCTAATTAGCGACTTCGGTCACTCGTCCTTAATGCCATCTGACAGCTTGTTACTGGTCTGTCTTCCTTGTACTCCAATGTCTTGCCATAACTCTGATCATGTCGATCCCATGGAGAAAGATAAAGACCAAGTCCAATTCCAGCCTCAGCCGTCGCAGCAGCTAGTTCCGCCGCTACATCGTCGGTTCCGTTTCTCCATGGGCTTGATTTGACGGAGTAATCAGTGAATTTACTAGGCCAGAGACAGAATCCGTCGGTACGGGTCGGAGATTTGAGATCCGGATCCGATTAGGGAAGTGCCGATTTGTATTCATCTTCCCCGATGAAGTAACCGATTGGAGAAGAAGCGGCGGAACACTTTGTGCAAAACGTTTTAAGTAACTTTGAAGGACTTGGTTTTTGTGTATCAACCCAAATTAGTTGTCAAGCATAATGTTTTCGACTTTTTGAGTATGAGAAATCCTAAAATCTCAGCTTAAGTCCTAAAGTTTGTTTCCATGTTTTGAAGTTTGTTTCTATGTTTTGTGGGAGTAGCTTGTTGTCACTTATGATTTCAAGCTTATGATTTGTGTATGATCATAGCAGATGGATCGCTGCAAAACACTCTTGGGGTCCAAACTCATAGCTCTTGTGAAGACTTGGGAATTAAATCTCCTAAGAATAAGCTTTAAGAGGTAAACACAAATCATGATTTAGATAATGATGTATTTAAATAAGGATTTGTAATTATAATAGGAATAGGAAGTTGTCTAGACCTATAAATACTTGAGCCTATGGAGAATTGTTCCATAAGACTTGAAATAGAGATTTAGTTTTTGAGAAGTTTCTAAATCAATAAAGATAAGTTGATCTTTAGAAGCTTTCTTGTTCTAAACGTGATTTACATATTTGACAAACTATCTAACGTGGACAAGCCCGAATAGACAGGATTAACAGCTTCAACGTGATGAATTGAAACAAAAGGTGCAATGGGATGAGTAGAAAGAGACCATGAGCATCTCCTTTAATATCCCACTGCCACAAAAAAATCATGAGCATTATCATATTGAAGATCAAATAGATCATAGACGCAAGAGATGATGAGACATACCTGGTGAAAGCCAGGCTCTCTGGACAAAGAAACTCCGAGTTCAGTAATGCAGGCGTGGAGGCGATCAGTGATGGCATCTTCAATCAAATATGTTCAATTTCTAATTCATCTTCCTCAATTATTTACTAAGATACAACTTAAAATTTCTAGCAATAATCAACTCATTTACCATTGTTTCTTACCAATATATCTTAGTATAAACATAATATTAAAATATTCTAAGAGACAAAAAAAAGTCTCAGGGATAATGATGCTCTTAGGTAGTTTAGTTTAATTTTTGGGTATTTATACTAAATGACTATGAAACAGAAAAGATTTAAGAAACTAACCTTCATGAATAGGAAGTTGTCGGGGAAGCTATGTAATTTACAGTTACATCCTTTGCTCCTTCTCTTTCCAATCCTCTCTCCTCATTTTTTTTTCTTTTTCTTTATTTTCTTTTCTCTCTCCACCTTTCTTCACATGCTCTTATCTTCTTGTCTTCTTCGTTCTTTATCAACCTTTCGAAAAAACTCTCTGATGCCAGTGAATCACCGGTTACTCTTCCTCCTTCTCCTTCTGTGTTTTGAAACGGCACACCGTTTGTAACACACTACTTTTTTATATTACATGTTATTTAAGCCTATAACATGTTATTTATACAAAAAACAGATTAGTTTTATAAATAACACAATTTTCTTTTCAATATGACATGTTATTTAAATATTTGACATGCCATCCAACAAAAACACATGAAATTTTGTAACATTTATACATTATACATTCAAATATTTAACATGTACTGTTAAATCCTATGTTTGGGTTGCCTATGGTACAATTAGATTATACTAATGGGGGGTAAGGTTTAGTGAATACAAATGAAAAATACTGTTAAATGAATGAGAGAAAATTATTAAATTGTTTAGATGTTTTTACTAAATCATTCTATTAAATTGCATAAATTTCAAGTTATTTCAAAGTTTTTCGTTTAGATGTCGAGTTATTTTAATTTAATACATGTCATTTATTTAAATTACCATGTAATTTCACAAATTTCAAGTTATTTCAAAAATTTTATTTCAGATGTCACGTTATTTTTATTTGATACATGTCATTTACTAAAATTACCATGATGTTTCTGTACTTTTTTATTTCTACCGTCAGAGTTTTTGTCTGTTTTCGGATCTTCTCTACCATTACCTCCTTTGTAACCACCTATCTTCTCTACCATTACCTCCTCTGTAACTATCTTCTCTGTAACCACCTACGTAATCTCCATATCTACCTGATATAACCCATATTTTACCCTCCATCTATGTGTTTTA
>OVAQ01002853.1:0-11382 GCA_900406345.1 Erysimum cheiri | reverse complement strand
GAGATCGATTGTCATTTTGTTCGCGAATGTATGCTTGATGGTACCGTTAAAGCTCATCACGTGTCGACTCGTGACCAACTCGCTGACATTCTTACTAAGACATTGGGGCGAAAGGAATTTACTTCGTTTTTACACAAGTTGGGCATTCAAAATCTTCATGCTCCAACTTGAGGGGGAGTATTAGCGATAATCTTGATGACCAAGTAAATAGGAGAGATTGTGTATATTTAGATTTCCTTTTGTGTTACATTGCCATATATCGTTGGTTGTTGTATCTTGTATAAATATCGACCTTTAGGTCAAGAATCAATAACACAAATCATTCGTCTAATACTTGTCACATACATACACAGAACTTCCTTTACGTATGAAATCCAAAAACAACTAATTTTTTTGTAAAATAAAATATCTACAAAAAACATTTAAGAGAATTTATTTTTTATCAAATTCTGATTTCTAGTCATTACGTAAGAGTTCGGACTGCTCTCAGGATCTAGCCACTTGGACTAAGAAGCTTCCTGACCACGACCGTCATCAAGTTGGATGTCTTAGCTGTCTCCACTACGACAATTAAACATTTGAGTCAGTCAATTCATGATTTACCAACTACTACCATCTCCCACTTTAACGTAGCGTCTTGCTTCATTTTCATTTTAAATGTTGTTTTTATTTTCATTTTCTTTTTTTGGCCAAAAAAAAATTGTTTTGCTTAAAGTTTTTTGCTATAACAAAAGATAAAATACAATGTTGAATTGTTGATCCTTATCCTATTTCCTTAACCAATCTAAATTTGTTAAAGTGGCAATGAAAAAAAAATCTCTAATGTGTGGCCCAAAAAATAAAAACTCAAGTTAATTTCATTTGAGTTCCTACCTATTGAATGATAACATTCGAGAGTAATAACGAAACAATTACAAAATTTGATAACCGCCGAATAAATTGGCAAAAAAGAGTAAAAATATCATACGCTATTTAAAAAGTCATAAATTTGTCATATTCTGATTTAACTTTTGAAGATTAAACACTTTTCTCCTCTATTTCTGGTTTATAACAGAATCTCTTGGTTCTATTAGAGTAAAAACTCCAACTCTTTCAAGGTCGGTCCAAGCCGGTGGTAAAGTATCCATCTCTCAAATCCAACTTTTTCTGAACAAAACTCCCAAAAATCCAAATTAATTAGTTAGATCCAAATTAATTTGAGACAAAAGTAACAATATTAAAATTTAATTAAAAAAAAAAAAACAAAAGTTACAACCACTTAACAAACCGCGTGATTTCCAAAGCCAATTAAACACTACAAGATGGCCCAATCACCAGCTGTTACCTCAAACACGCGGCTTCCTCTTTTACAATACGAACCTTCTTCCTCTATACGAACCGCCTCTATAAATCTTCCACTACTACTATATATACACTCTTCCATAAACCCCCTCAAAAACCACAAACCCAATACAAGAAAATACACAAACTCAAAAAACAATCTAAAAAAAAAATGGCGATCAGTTACTTATTACTTCCTCTGTTTCTTTCTCTTATCATCATATCCTCTGTTTCAGCTAATTTCCAAAGAGACGTTGAGATAACTTGGGGTGATGGACGTGGACAGATCAAGAACAATGGAGAGCTTCTCACTTTATCTCTAGACAAATCTTCCGGCTCTGGATTCCAATCCAAAAACGAGTACTTGTTTGGTAAAATCGACATGCAAATGAAGCTTGTCCCTGGAAACTCCGCAGGAACAGTCACAACACTCTACGTAAGTTCAAAAAAAACACAATCTCTGTTTTTGGTTTTTCTTAACATTCTAAAGTTCTTATATCTGAAATGAGTTTTTTTTGTATTTTTACAGTTGAAATCTCCTGGAACAACATGGGACGAGATTGACTTCGAGTTTTTAGGGAACTCAAGTGGAGATCCTTACACACTTCACACAAATGTCTACACACAAGGCAAAGGAGACAAAGAACAACAATTCAAACTCTGGTTTGACCCAACAGCTGATTTTCACACTTACAGCATTCTATGGAACCCACAACGAATCATCTTCACCGTCGATGAAACTCCGATCAGAGAATTCAAGAACATGGAATCTGTAGGTACCTTGTTTCCCAAGAACAAACCAATGAGAATGTACTCTAGTCTCTGGAACGCTGATGATTGGGCAACGAGAGGTGGTTTGGTCAAAACCGATTGGTCTAAAGCTCCTTTCACTGCTTCGTACCGTGGGTTTAAACAAGAAGCTTGTGTTTGGTCAAACGGCAAGTCGTCTTGTCCTAATGGCTCGAAACAGGGGACCACTGGCTCGTGGTTGTCGCAACAGCTCGACTCAACGGCTCAACAAAGGATGAGATGGGTGCAGAGGAACTACATGATCTATAATTATTGTACGGATTCTAAGAGGTTCCCACAAGGTCTTCCTAAAGAGTGCTTAGCTGCATAGATAATAATGAGTTGAGAGAAGAACAAAATTCTACTTTTTTGTGTTGTTATGAAATTTTATTCATTTTGTTGTAGATCACGTGAATTATATTGATTCGTTTGTAGTGTACTATATAGTTCGTTACAATATGCCTTTCTAACTTTTAAAGTCTCGTTGTTCGTTCCGTTATATTCTCCGGGTCCGTCCAAAAATGCCCGCTTCTGTTTTATATATATTAATTCAGAACTAGGAAACCCAATGGAGCAATAACGTTTTTTTCTTTGTTTTATAATGGACCCTTTTATCATTTAGTCATAAGTTTTGAATCGAAATCAAACGGGAACTTGCATCTAATTTGATTGGTATCATTAGTTTAATCCCATACAAAACAAAACTAGATCACCGACTTGGCGACTTTACTTTGTAGTATAACTGAACCGATTATAGTAAATATAATTGAAATTAAATGTTAGTTCTATATATCCGTTTGTAGATGTATACATGACTTGGCGGAACTACCGTATCAAATTTGATTCTAGTTTGGATGGATTACATAATTAGCCCCAAACCGAGATATCCAAAACAAGTAACATATACAGTATGTCACACACTCACACTCACACTCTTATGACCAATTTAACAAGGGAAAAAAAAAAGAGAATGCCAAACCAAACTAAACCTTAACCTAACCGGATCAGACAAACCTAAACCGAAAGAAAGAACAAGTACACGTAGCATGAGGCAAAATTAAGCACATACTTGCTTTGCTTCAAAACAAGAACCAGCTGTTCACAGCTTAAACTACACAAGAGTCACAAACGGCTAACTAAACTCCAAAAGAACTAAGACTTGCCTCCCTTGTATAAACCCCCCCCCCCCAACACATAAGGTCCCAATGAATGATTTCAATTATCCATCTTATTGACACACAACCATGGACCGGTCCACTTTGATCTTATCTCTACTCTTCACACTCACCGTCTCGACTACGACCCTCTTCTCACCGGTTTTTGCCGGAACTTTCGACACACAATTCGACATCACTTGGGGTGATGGTCGTGGCAAGGTCCTTAACAACGGAGAGCTTCTCACTCTCTCCCTTGACAGAGCCTCCGGCTCTGGTTTTCAAACCAAGAAAGAGTATTTGTTCGGGAAAATCGATATGCAGCTCAAACTCGTCCCCGGAAACTCCGCCGGAACTGTTACTGCCTACTACGTTAGTGTTACTTAATTAACATCATAACATTTTGAATACTCTAAATTGAGGCTCCTATTGCCTTAAGAAAAGTTGTCAACAGAGTTTCCAAAATAGTTTGAGACGGTCCTATAACGATGTTACCAAGATACCATGTCAAATTTCATATAACAGAGTCTGGTTCATTTTTTATATATATATATATATACTAAGTTAAGGTATTTTATACTTTATATTGTAACAGGTTGTGATTGTTTTAATTTTCCATGCAGTTGAAGTCAAAAGGTGATACGTGGGACGAAATCGATTTCGAGTTTCTTGGTAATCTCACTGGTGACCCGTATATAATGCATACGAATGTGTATACTCAAGGCAAAGGTGATAGAGAACAACAATTCCATCTCTGGTTCGACCCAACCGCTGATTTCCACACTTATTCTGTTTTATGGAACCCTCATCACATCGTGTAAGTAAATAAAGATATACATCAACGAATTTAAGTTGTGTTTTTTTGGTTTGTTCTAACTATAAGTTCCAAGCTTTTGGCAGACATAACTTTTATAGGTCCAAAACACATTGGACGTCAAAATTTGAGTTTATTATTAACTATTTTTTACCATTTATATGTTTTGATGCAGTTTCATGGTTGATAATATTCCGGTAAGACAATTCAAGAATCTACAACATATGGGTATTCCGTATCCAAAATTGCAGCCGATGAGGCTATACTCGAGTTTATGGAACGCGGACCAGTGGGCTACAAGGGGAGGTCTTATTAAGACCGACTGGTCCAAAGCACCATTCACCGCTTCTTACAGGAACTTTAGAGCGGACGCATGCGTTTCGTTGGGCGGAAAATCTTCTTGTCCTACCGGTTCACCAAGATGGTTCTCTCAAAGGCTTGATCTAACAACGGAAGATAAGATGAGAGTGGTGCAGAGGAAGTACATGGTTTATAACTATTGTACGGACTCCAAAAGGTTTCCTCAAGGATTTCCAAAGGAGTGTAGACACTAGCTTCGGGAACTTGTGTATTTATTTTAATGGTTGGTCCGAAACTTCGAAGCTAGTTGTATATAGGTTCGTGAAAATTATATATGTAATGTTGTGTTTTAAGGGTCTATATTAAGCAATTTCCCCTGTTTCTTTGTAAAATATTCATAATAAAATGGGCTTGTTATCTTGGTTAAATGTTAAATTATGGCTTTGTTTTTTGTTGTTAGATTATGGCTGTGTAAATCTTCATGAACAACCTTGTCGGATCGTGTCCAACAGAGTCAGAGAGCATCACTGGCAGCAATGTACACAATTTAGATGGTTTTTTTTGTAGCCATTGATGACGTGTCGGATTTATTCCAAAATACCATTTGTACGCACTATGAGTTGTTTTTACTAAGATTGACTGAGATTTTTTGTTTTTTGGCATATAGATCTATATGAAATTAATATTCTGGACTTTTTTTTTATTATGCAAAGAATATGCGTGACAATTCTTACATACTGTATGTGGTTGACATGTCCGTCATATATTTCAAAAAGCATGTCGGTCCATCTCAATACAATCAAAACAAATATTTCGACATTTTTTTTTTGTTGGTCAGCTTCGGCTATATTCCTTGTCTAAATAAAAATACTAACTGATTGGTCTAAAATTTAATATATAAAACGAACTTGTAAATTTTTTACTAAGTGATATTATAAAACAACGCGCTTGTTTATATGTACGTTGGGCGACTACGTACGTGAAGCTGGCATAATTTATTTATACAAAATAATAAACATGCATTAAGACTACCACGTCTGTAATGGGACTCCACGAACCTCTCTCATGCACTTATTTTCAAAAATCTGTGTCTATATAAACACTAATCTCCGATCATATTCAAACCATTGGAAAGCAATTTGTTTTAAACAACAACAGAGCAAAGTAAACCCATTTTTTCATCAAAATGGCGGCTTTTGCGACCAAACAGTCTTTGTTGTTGTTGTCACTTCTGCTCTTGATCGGCCTATCCGCCGGAAGTTTCTACGATAATTTCGATATCACTTGGGGAAATGGTCGTGCCAACATAATGGAGAGTGGACAGCTCTTGACTTGCACTCTCGACAAGATCTCCGGTTCAGGTTTTCAATCGAAGAAAGAGTATTTGTTCGGAAAGATCGACATGAAGATGAAACTTGTCGCCGGAAATTCTGCCGGAACCGTCACAGCTTACTACGTGTGTAAAACTTTCTTTATGATCATTCTTTTAAATTATTCTGGCATTGATCTTGAATCTGAATATTAAGAATGTTTTCACAGCTTTCTTCAAAAGGTGAGAAATGGGATGAGATCGATTTCGAGTTCTTGGGGAATGTTACTGGACAGCCTTATGTTCTCCATACAAATGTGTTTACCGGAGGTATAGGTAACCGTGAAATGCAGTTCTATCTCTGGTTCGATCCCACTGCCGATTTCCACACCTACACCGTCCTTTGGAACCCTCTCAACATCATGTAAGTCATAATAACCATTTCAATGTTCAAAATATCGTTAACCGCTAATTATTTTATTTCTAAAAAATGTTTAGAATTATATTTTACGTTTTGAGAACCGATCACATTATTTTAGTTTCTCTATGAAAAATTTCGATTTAGATATAAATGTGGCGGCAACCGATTTCTAGAAGTTTGGTCCTATCTATATATGTTCGCTTTTGTTTCAGTTTTTGATTTGTGTTTTGTTTTTCTTTGGCTCTTATTAAAAGCTTTCTAGTAGATGGAATCCCAATCCGAGTGTTCAAGAACAACGAGGCTAATGGCGTGGCCTACCCTAAGAGCCAGCCGATGAAGATCTATTCAAGTCTTTGGGAAGCTGATGATTGGGCCACACAAGGCGGTCGAGTCAAGACCGATTGGACCAACGGTCCATTCAGCGCTTACTACCGAAGCTTCAACGATGTGGACTGCTGTAGCCGGACCTCGTTATTGAATTGGGTGACATGTAATGCTAATAGCAACTCGTGGATGTGGACTACACTTAACCCAAATCAATATGGACAGATGAAGTGGGTTCAAGATGATTATATAATCTATAACTATTGTACTGATTATAAGAGGTTCCCTCAAGGTTTGCCTACGGAGTGCAACCTCGACTGATCATGTTACCGAGAAAATTCAAGCACTTTACACAATTTCATTTTTTCTTTGTTTTCTCTTTTTACCTCAATATTTGTTGATTTGATTCAGTTATTCTTTTGAATTTTCTAAGAGTAATTTCCCATATTAGGTAATTGATTATATCTTTTGTAAATTGTAATCTTTATAATTTGGTTACGCTTGCTTATATACAAACATAAAATGTGATTTGAACCAATTTTTAAGCCAACATGAGAACAGAGAAAAGAAACAGAGTTTTTTTAGTCATAACACGGAACAAAAAAAAAGTGTTAACCAAAACAGAGTAAAAAACAGAGTTCTCGCTTCCGAAAACAGAGTAAAAAACAGAGTTGTTAGAGTCAAGATTCAGATTTCTCTTGGTTGCACAGAAAAGGCTAAGGTGTCCATGGCCAGTTGTATGAAATGTATTTTTTGTTTTTTATAAGACTTTTTAGTTTTCTACAAATTAGAAAATGTGATTTTTTAGAAAAGAAAACAACAAAATAAACTGCCATATGCCTTGGGATAAAAAATGAACTTTATCTCAGCCATCTGCCTTGGGATAAAAGAAGTGGACTTAAACAGTAAATAAACTGCCATTGAAACCAATTGATCCAACGTCTGGAAACCTTTTTTCTTGTAGATGAGGCTTAACAGATCGTTTACCATCATTCGCAGCCATAAATAAACTCAGTTTCTGCAATTTGTCTCAATCCCATTTCTCTTTAAATCTCAAAACATAATTTTCAACCATATCTTTTTTTTTTTTTTTTCAACCATATCTTGCTTCACCAGGCAGCAGCAACCATAACTTTTGAGTGTTTTGACTATGATTGACTGGGATTTATTCACCTGAAATGAATATTCTGTTTTTTTTTTCTATTATGCAAATGACGGTAGAGATTCGAAGAATATACTTCACGTAGTTGCCTTTAATAATTTGCGTGTGGCAATTCTTACATGTATGTGGCTGACATGTCCGTCCTAAATTTCAAAAACTTGTCGGTCCATTTTACAAAAACCAAAACAAATATTTTTAAACTACTGTAATTGTACAAATTAACTAAAAATGCTAACCGATAAGTTTTAAAAACCATTTTTAATTCAAAATCATTTGAGCCAAATGCATGAACAAGAAAAGAAAAAGAAATTTGCCTAAATGAAAATATAAAATTAAAAATTAAAAACATTACCTATATAAATTTGAGATATTAGCTGACATATATTCATTTATATGTAATACTCCGTAATTAACATCGTTAGTGTAAGACTAACACGTCGATAATGGGACTCCACTAACCTCTCTAAATGGCAAATGCATTCACTTTATAAAACCTTTCTCTATATAAACACCAATCTCCGATCATATTCAAACCATCGGAAAACAAATATTTTTAAACAATAACAGCAAAATAAACCCATTTTAAAAAAAATAATGGCGGCTTTTGCAACCAAACAGTCTCGGCTGTTGTTGTTGTCGTCACTTCTGCTTTTGATCGGCGTATCCACCGGAAATTTCTACGACAACTTCGATATCACTTGGGGAGATGGTCGTGCCAACATATTTGAGAGTGGACAACTCTTGACTTGCACTCTCGACAAGATCTCTGGTTCGGGTTTCCAATCGAAGAAGGAGTATTTGTTTGGAAAGATCGACATGAAAATGAAACTTGTCGCTGGAAATTCTGCCGGAACCGTCACAGCTTACTACGTATGTAAACCAACATTTATCTCCGTTTCTCTTATAGTTTGTGACATCTATCTGATATTATGAACGTTTTTGCAGCTTTCTTCAAAAGGTGAGACATGGGACGAGATCGACTTCGAGTTTTTGGGTAATGTTACTGGACAGCCTTATGTTCTCCATACAAATGTGTTCACTGGAGGTAAAGGTAACCGCGAAATGCAGTTTTATCTCTGGTTCGATCCCACTGCAGATTATCACACTTACACCGTCCTTTGGAACCCTCTCAACATCATGTAAGTAACTGATCGGTCCAGTACAAAATATTAAAGTATCGTTAGACGTTAATCGAGCGTTTAAAGCCGTCTAGGGGCTGATTTACTTTTTAGAAAAATATTTACACTTACATTATACACGTTGTTTAGACCGTTCTTGAATTGATGTTTTCTTGAAATCTCAAAAGATTTCTAGTGGACGGAATCCCAATCCGGGTGTTCAAGAACAATGAGGCTAACGGGGTCGCTTACCCGAAGAGCCAGCCGATGAAGATCTACTCGAGTCTTTGGGAAGCTGATGATTGGGCCACACAAGGCGGGCGAGTCAAGACCGATTGGACCAACGCTCCATTCAGGGCTTCCTACAAAAGCTTCAACGACGTAGACTGCTGCAGCCGGACCTCGTTATTGAATTGGGTGACATGTAATGCGAATAGCAACTCGTGGATGTGGACTACACTTACCTCAAATCAGTACGGACAGATGAAGTGGGTGCAAGATGATTATATGATCTATAACTATTGTACTGATTTCAAGAGGTTCCCTCAAGGCTTACCCACAGAATGCAACCTCGACTGATCGCATTACCAAGAAAATTTAAGCATTTGATGCGGTTTCTTTCTTTCTTTCTTTCAATGTTTATCTCATGATTTGTTGATTTGATTCTTTTGAGTTTTTAAGATTTATTTCCCACTTTGGGTATATTGTTTATTCGTTTTGTCTTTCTCATAATTTGATTTGTTTTCTGATTCTTCATTATCTTTAAAATTAAATAAAGTTTGAGTTGAACCAAACAAGACCAACCTGATAATAGAACAAAGAAACAGAGTTTTTTCTTCCTAACAGAACAAAAATCAGTGTATTCTGTTCTAAAAACAGAGCAAAAAACAGAGCTCTCTGTACTGAGAACAAATCAAGGAATCCGATTTCTCTGTTATTCTTATTTATGTTCCATAGAGTTGAAGAATAAAGCACAAAAACAAAATCTTCGGTTGAATTAACAACTGTTCGTAACAGAACTTGATATATTAGCCGTAGGGAATGGAAAACGTTGGAAACAAAAGAGAGATTTTCTGAGGAGTGGAAATAAAAAGACGCTAACAAATACGTGAGCTTTGTTTTTGTAATACAAATTGTATTATACAATGGGCTTTAGAAAGCTCACTAATATCTGGATCCAAACATGAATATTACTTATATTAGTATTAGTATTGATAAGTGATAACCAATAATCTGACTGTGACCAAAAAATTATATGACACGCGAAAGAAAACAAACATTTTTTTGTTAATTAGAAAACGAACATTTGGTGGAAACTGTTGAATTTTATAGTTATGGACCCTGTTGAGAAAATTGCAGTATTTTACTTCTATTCTTTTATTTTTATTTTGAGAAGGAAATTTACTTCTAACTTACCCAAAAAAAAAAAAAAAAAAAATCAGAATAATAAATCATAAAAAAAAATGAATACACGAAATATTTTTTCTTCTCTTAATTAACATGTAGTAGTAGTAAGTCAAATCCGCGAAAATGTAGACGAAAAACACGGAAGCAAACAAAAGTACTAATGATAGTTTATCTGATTGATAATATCATGTTACTGATTATTCAACTCAAAAGAATTAACTTTTCACGTCACTGATAATTCAACTTTATAATCATTTTTAAACTCACATAGATAAAACTTAGAACTTCTGACGTCTGACTGATCATAAAACAAAACATAATCATCTTTTTTGAATTAGTCTAACTCATGTCTTAGCTCTCTTGCTTTTACAATAAAATATCATGGTATATCTAATAAAAAGACTTTGATTGATACGACGCCGTTTGGATCCACATGTTAGTTCATTACGTTTAAAACTCATACTCGGTATTTATAGAACAAGAAAAATAAAACGAAGATCTTATAAAATGAGATAATAACAAAGAGAGTTCCATTAGAAAACTTGTTTTGTCTCTCGTAAATGATGGACAAGATTGGTAACTAATAAAGTTTAGAAGTTTGCATTTGTGTTTGGACGATAACACTCATCTCTTAGACATCTCTTCAATCATATGTCCAAAAAAGTTATCAAGATTCCATGTACCGATTTCGACGTGAAAGAAATGATAAGTGTTTTAACGATAAAGTATAAATCAGTCTAAACCTATTCGACTGTGTTGACCCAAAAAATAAAAAAGTTAGGTTATTTTTAATAAAGATGATAACTTAAAAATCTAAGTATATAGAAAAGAAAGATATATAAAACACATTTTTAATTAACATTAAATGGTATATAAATTATTATGGCATTAGCTCTTTCATTTTCTTCGTGAAAATTTCTTGTGTTCAAACTAACATTACTTTTAAGGTTATGAATAAGGAGACATTATCTCGAGGAAGTGATTAGCGTGACTTGCTCGATTCATACATTGAATTATTGGATCTTAAAGTCATCATTTCAATTTCGTGGTTTCTCTCATCTCATACACGCCATTAATTAATTTACCTTCACGCTTGACAAAAAAAAAAAAAAAAAAAAAAAAAAATTTTCTTTTANCCCCCCTTAAAAAAAAAAAAAAAAAAAAAAAAAGTTAATTTACCTTCACTCGGGTCTATTATATTTTCTTTAAATCAATTTAATTATGAGAAATGCCCTCCAATACCACTAAAAAAGTTTTATTTCCA
>OVAQ01002851.1:0-11384 GCA_900406345.1 Erysimum cheiri | reverse complement strand
AATAAATAGTAACATTTTATCAATATTTTCTCTACCATAAATCTCTTACGCATTCAAAGATTTCACGGGTGAAACGTATCTTTTACACGAAAAAAGCAGCTTTGAATAAATAAATAAATAACTTTAGTTACATATTTTTAAAAAAATTAAAGCACCATATTTTTCTTTTAAGATAATAAATTTCTTTAAATCGATTTATCCCGCACATAGTGCGGGTTGTTACCTAGTATACATTTGATTTTGTAACTTTTATTTTATTTTACCTTTACCTCAAGACTCACGGCCAATAAATGAACTCTTACGGACAGAGTGAGATTATAGAAGTCAAAGAATAACATCCGAATTACACGAATTGGTAATTGAATATACTCGAGTATAATAAATTTATCAATGGATAAAAGTAGCAACGCATACTATTATTTTGTTAAGTAGTAGAAATGCAAGTTACTTTTGTATGTATAAAAAAGTATTGGGTTTGTTAAGTACATTTTTTCTTTCTTTTTGTTTATAGTATGTTAATTACTTTTAGTCCAAATGTTTATGTAGACGGATAACTCGTGGATATCATATCTATATATAATGGAATGGATATGTATTTTCTAACATAAAAGCAAAATATCTATATAAATAGAAAATCTAATATCTAACCCGGAGTCATTGAACATAATGAGGTAAACGTAGGTTTAGCTTACGCCACAAATTACTTCAAATGATACCAAAAAGGTTCCAATCATTTTTTCTCTCACATACACAATCCACTAGCCCACCACTTTCTCTCTCTACACTTTTGTTTTAAATTAATACTTAGAAAATAATTATTCTATTAAAATATTGTATTGTAAGTACGACAATATTTGTAAGCTCGCTTCTACTAATACTATTAGCCAATTTATCAATAGCTATTTAAACACGTATATTTTATTACGGCCGTTACTTTTCTATTGTTTGTTTTGCAGAAACGAACGAAAAGTTTAACTTAAATTGTGTTGAAGAAAGTAATTTAAGTGATGCACGTAATTGAAATTAAAACAAAAAGTTTTGATAAAAAAGAGTTGACAACCAAAAAAAAAGAAAATTTCAAACTATCATGTCTATACATATCCAAAAAATCACCTGACACAAAAATATGGATAAGAAAGTATGCAAATATTTTATCCCAAATTGTATGCTAAATTAGTAAATTTGGAAATTAAAATCCTTAATAAAAGTAAATTACTAATTTAATAAAGTCTGTTTTTAAGAACACGTGAAAACGTCTTCCGACCAGGCGACCACAGTCAATTAACAAAAACCCACCACGTCATCAAAGAAATCTAATAGAGCCAATGATTATATGCCACGTCGATAGATAAGGTGACCTTTCCTCGTTTTCTCTTTAAGATCCCAAAAAGATTTTGCCGGTTTGGATGATGATGATGTGGTTTTTGCATTTTTAGGAAAATAATCCAAAAGGAGAATCTCACATTAGTCTCTAAACAGCCTGGATTAAACTATTTAACCTTTTATTTGGTTAAACCTAGTATTAAAAAAGAAAACAATCGAATCCAACATCATAACCAAATAACTAAATAAATAATTGGTTTTTTAAATTATAGATATTTTTAAAAATTAATTTTTATTTATATTTTGAGTAAACATTAATTAATTTTTTTTTTTTAATATTTTGAGTAAATGTTATTTAATGTGATAAAGAGGATATTTTTTATAATTAATCGAACAAATATTTATCTTCATTCGAGTTATGACTGATCGCCGCCACATCACTAACCATTGGATCGATAATCGGATTAATGCTTTTATCTTTTTCAATAAAAGTTATTTAATGTGACAAAAGAGTAACTTTTTTAAAAAAATCAATATGCAAAAAAATTATTTCTATTATCACGAATCGTCGCTATATTATCCTATAACTAGATCGATAAACTGAATAACGATTTTAATTTTTGAGTAAATATTAGTTAATATGGTAAAATAATTTTTTTTGCTATATCAATATGCGACAAATTTATCTTCATTCAAATTATGATCGATCGCCGCCACCATAAGTTTTTAATTTTTGGTGTCATTTATTAATCTTATTATATTTCATTATTTTGATTTTGAAATATGCAAATTATTTGTCAATAACTCTCAAATTTACTGTCAAATATTTTTTCTTTTCTTTTTGGTTTAATAAGTCCAACATTATAACAAAAAAATAATTAAAAAAGACTACTTCAATATTACCGTTTATCTTTAATACAAAAATAGTCCCTTGTTTCCTACCAAAAAAAAAAAAAATAGTCCCTTGTAGATAAAATCCAAGCGTTTACAAAATCAAAAAAATTCCTTGTAAAAGTATTGAAAGATTTCTGTAAAGGGTAAAAAAATCTTAATTCAGGGGAGTATCCATATCCATATCGTTTAATATACAAAGTATTTTTAATCAATACAAAAGTGAAAAAAATCCAGCAGTGGACCCCATATTTTCCAGAACTGCCGATTACGAGCTATCTTCTTCTTCTTCCACCATATGATGCTCCCTTCACTCTTTCGTCTTCTTCTCACCACTCTCTCTGTTTCTCCACAACTTCAAAATTATCCAAAATAACGCTCTTCACTTATATATATATATTTACTAAGTACTCTTTCTTTGTTTTATTAACCTCTCTTACAAAAACCCTAATCTTCTCCCTCTTATATATCTCGTGACTCTTCTTTCTCCTCCAATCTCTCTCTCCCTCTTCACAAACCAATTGGCTTCTTTCTGTATAGTATAACTTCACTCGTTGGCCCAATTTTCATATAAATCTCAGCTTCCAATTGTTTTTTTTTTCCCCCCTAGTATTTTCCTTTCTTAGTTCTTTTCTTTCAATGATGAACAACATTTGTAAGAAGAATCTTTCTTTTCTCCTTCCTCTTTCCCTAAAGTTTTGACCTTTTTTTCTCTCTTCAATTTTGTATTTTCTCCTAAGGTTTATTCAGCGGGTTTAGGGTTTATTATAATCTTAAAATTAAAGACAATTTAGAAAAGTTTAATTTCATCACTCTCTCTCTCTCCCCCACTCACAAACAGTAAAGTTTTGTTCTGTTCACTTGTAATCCACCAATTTCGAGATTTTTTTCTCTGAATAAAAAAAAATGTCGGCTTGTTTAAGCAGTGGTGGCGGAGGAGCCGCGGCATATAGTTTCGAGTTAGAGAAAGTGAAGTCACCACCACCGTCAAGCTCAACCACAACAACAAGAGCTACTTCACCATCATCAACACTCTCTGAATCATCCAATTCGCCACTCGCAATCTCAACGAGAAAGCCAAGAACACAGCGCAAGAGACCAAACCAGACTTACAACGAAGCAGCTGCTCTTCTCTCCACTGCTTATCCAAACATCTTCTCCTCAAACTTGTCCTCTAAGCAAAAAACTCACTCTTCCAATTCTCAGTTCCACGGGACCCTTGTTAAATCTCCATTGCTTAGTGACAACGATGAAGCTTCTGATTTGCTTCTTCCTTATGAATCAATCGAAGAACCTGATTTTCTGTTTCATCCAACGATTGAAACCAAATCGGACTTTTTCTTCGAGCAGAAGGAAGTTAACTCCGGTGGGAGTTACGGTGGTGGAGGTGATGAAATCGAGAAGTTCCATTTCTCCGACGAATTCGATGCTGAATCGATTCTCGATGAGGAAATTGAAGAAGGAATCGATAGTATAATGGGGACTGTGGTGGAATCGAATTCAAATTCAAATTTGGGGATTTATGAATCTAGGGTTCCGGGAATCAATCGTGGTGGAGGAAGGAGTGGTAACCGAATTAGTCGACTAGAACAGATGATGATGATCAATTCATGGAATCGAAGCTCAAACGAATCCAAATTCGCCGGAAAATTTCCGTTGGGATTGGGACTAAGAAGCGCTCTCAGAGAGAACAATGACGCAAACTCGTTGACATTTCACACCGTTGATTTCGAACAGATCTCGCCGCGAATTCAAACCGAAACCGCAATCGCAACCGCCGATGACGACGATAAATCCGACGGTAAAAAGCTAATCGCGGGAGAGAAGAGCAAGAAGAAGAAGAAGAAGAAATTGACGGCACTGACGACGCCATTGATTACAGAATCGAAGAGCTCCGAATCGAGTAAAGAAGATACAGAGGACTCGAGTCAGAAGAGATCAGGTCCATTGTTGAAGCTTGATTACGACGGCGTTTTGGAAGCTTGGTCTGATAAAGCGTCGCCGTTTCCCGATGAGATTCTTGGATCGGAAGCTACCGGTATCGACGTCAATGTATGTTAAACACTATTCTCTAATCCTCGCCGTTAAATTCGATATTTTCTATGTTATTTTTTTAAGTAATGGTAGTTTGAATTTAATTATTCGTAACTTATATTTCGGAATCATGTTCTAACTAATTATATGCTGCCACGTGGCTCATGAAATTGCGTTGGAACTGTGTTCTTTTTTTAATGCTTTAAATAATCAGTCAATAGTTAGTAGTACTAATTTAATAGCTTTATAATGTCAGAGTATGAAGTATACTGACAAGAATTTATTAAATTTTTGTGGAAAGTTCTTAATAACTTTTCTTGTAACGTATTTTTTTAAAATATCAATTAATCCTTTGACTTTGGTACATACATGGTCTTTTACTCTTTTTTTAAGTTATCAATTTTTCTATGATAACTTTCAATCGATTAACAAAAAAGAAAGCTGCTTTTTCATTTGTCCAAGGAGCACTTTATACACTGTGCACGTGAATTTTCACGTATAGGATAAATGAAGAGGTTCAAAATTTATTTTTGTATATATCCGCTTCGTCGAATACCCTTTTAGGATAAAGTCTACAAACGTCAATTGATGCTTGTGGGTTATAACTGAAAGCTAAAATATGTCTATAGTTTTTTTTTTTTTTTCATAAAGAAAATAGATCCATAGATATTACATGAACTAATGTGGACTGTGTGTTTTGGGGCAGGCCAGATTAGCTCAAATTGATTTGTTCGGAGACAGTGGAATGCGAGAAGCAAGTGTTTTGAGGTACAAAGAAAAACGTCGAACTCGTCTCTTTTCAAAGAAAATTCGATACCAAGTTCGCAAACTCAATGCTGATCAACGACCTCGAATGAAGGTATCTCCACTCGCCTTAATTCGTGCTTAAAACATGTAGGTTTTACCTTCCATTAAAATTTGTTTTACTTGTTTTTACTCGTATTGATGAGATTAGCTTTAGTTTTAAACTAAACTGAAATGGATTGAGTTACATAATATGACAAAGGTAAACAATGTACACTTTGAATGGAAACAAACTAAGTATCAAGCGTTAGGGATATATTGGATTTTGATTAAGACAAGAACCTAATATTAATGTTTCACTTCTTTTTTGTGGTTGGTGATGGGATAAACAGGGACGATTCGTGAGAAGGCCCAATGCGAGCACTCCAAGTGGACAAAGATAACAATGATAAAAGAGCCTAGATTCATTTCTTTTTTTTATTTTCTGTTTAATCCTTTCTATCTTTTGTTTTTAAAATTTTGCCACCCTCCTTTTCTGTTCCTTAGTTATGGTCCCTTTCGTTGATAATTTAGTTTTTTTTTCCCCCTTAAATAAGGACTATGAGGGAGATTTTATTGAGAAAGTGAGGGATCAAAATGAATAAAAGTTTTTGTTATTAATAGAAACACAACCCTCGAGGTTTTTTAATGACTCAAGAAGCAATGAGAGTTGGAGAGAAGACATATTTGATGAATTTCAAGAAGCAGTGATTTATCATCAACCCCAATGGCTCACAGACTATGTATTACGTATCATCTTTTTCCATTGCCCATTGCTTCATGAGTCATCAGAACCGGTGAAAAGTCATTGATTCGTCCCAAGATCTGTTGTTGCTGAACCAAATCTCCTTCCCATGAGAAATCATTATAGAGAACAAAAGCACATACTTCCCAATAAGACCAAATATTGAATCAAGGGGAACTTAGCTTCTAGGACATGTTGTAGAATGATCAGGTTCATTATTTTATCGTGAGAGTTCTCTAATCCTGCATCTGCCTTAGCTTTGAGAGTTACTGAATGGTAGCTGATCACTCTAGAAACCATTTTACCTTTGATCAAGAATCTGAGTGTTATCTCACAACTCACAAAGGTAAAATGACCTACACAAAGGTCACTGATGCCAAATGCTCGTTTTTAGCTCAACAACAGAATCATTGTATAAACTAGCTAATATGATCTTCATAAGCAATTCATGGTGTGAGTTCTATCTTGTCAGAACACAAGTCCAAAAACATAACATTTCATGTAATATCCCTTGACATCAAACAAACAAATATTACATGAACTGGGCGATAGAACAAAAAGGCCTGGAAATGCATTGTACCTCTGTGAGAGTCATAATGGAGCCAACAAAGGAGGCTGGGGTCCCGAAGAACCAGCTCAAGAGACGCCGCTGCTTATAATTGACTCAGCTTGCGGTTATGTCGTGGAGTAGAACCCAACCTTGAGTTCAGCATAGGAGGCTTGCGAGAATCAGAAAAGCTAAACTCACCGTAGCAAACTTCATCCCTTGTCAAAGACGAAAGAGGGAGCATGCAGAGAGAAAAAGAAAGAGAAAGTGACAAAAAGAGAACAAGGGATGTGTTGATGAGCTCATTCATTGTATAAATAATACCAAGGAGATATCGTTTGTTATATACAAGAGTTATTATGCACGAAACAAGAGGAAAATGATTAAATCAAAACCAAATGATCTGTGGTAATCACTTCAGTGGTAAACTTTTCAGGCCAATGAAGGCCTAGCAAATCCTTGTGGAGACACCTAGTTTCATTCCAACACTAACTAATGTCTCTAAGGACCTACCACTGTTAACCAATAGATCCTCATCGATCCGTATCGAGTCCTGCAAATTGACAACAGAAAATCCAGTGAATGTATTTTTATGAAAGCAAAAAAGTATTATTAAGATCTGATGATTATTATACGCTAACCTTTTCGAAGACGCATATAACGGTGCTTCCACCAAACGAAAAATAACCAAGCTGCAAGTTATAATAAGGTTAGAAATTATTTCTTTGAAGTGTTTCTTGAGAAAAGTCGAAACTGCTTACTTCGTCCCCTTTCTTCACATGGTCTCCTTCCTTTCTGACAAAACTGATGCTACCAACCATTGTTGCACCGATTGCAACAAAAGCGACCTGTTACAAACTTATTAGTTGACCATGATGTTATGTTGTACATATTATAGAAAGTTTGTGAGTATATTGGATGACTAACCTTTCCAAACTCAGCTGTTGATATAATTGCAACGGTTCGTTTATTTTCCGTGAAAACATTACAGTACTTGCTATTGACCGCAATCGGATTAACCTACAAGGTGGTTCAACAACAAAACAAAAGTGAGTCTCAAAAGAAAACATGATGGAGATGAGAGTAAATCTTGGACTAAGTAAAGGCAGAGAGCTGCATAACCACATACCGTATATAAGCTTCCAGAAAGATCCACAAACTTTTCAATGACTCCAGAGACAGGGACATGAAACCGATGATAATCCTGTAAAATTGTCAAGAATTCTGTCAATGTAAAAAAGAACAAACAACAACTGTGTAGTGTTTTAGCCTATGTATCCTATTTCAGTCTTGTCGCACCTGTGGTGCTAGTCGGAATATCACCAAAGATCCATCAAGGAAGGCATTTGGATTCACACTATTTCCAAGGAGGCCTCTAATAGAAAACTTCCGGCCCTATCAATGCAGAATTATACAAAAATGTTAGGATGTGAGGTGCAACTTATCAGCTACAACATTTGTTTTGAGAGTTCTGTAATCTTGCATAATAATAATAAATGATAGAGTAAGCTACACTAGAGACCATTTTTTACCTTGATCCAGAATCGAGTGCTATCCTCCACCGACTGAAATGCCATCAATCGACAATCAGCAGCACATACAGCAACATCATTGCGGTTCATGCAAGCAATTGGTCTTACACCAGGTTTCAACTCCCGGATGAAAAATTCATTGAACGTCTGCAGGTAAAAAAATCTTAAGCTTAAGGATCCAAATAACATGGACACAAATTCAAAGTTTGGATTTAGTGTTGAGGCTGTAAATCAGATCCTTTGCATACCTTAAAATGCTGCAGGGGATACTTGACTTCAGCCATGTTTATTTGATCCTGCAACAGACAAAAAATCTCAAATCCAAACTCCACAACAAAGCATTTATAAACAGCAACTTTCCATACCTTAAAGAACTCGAGAAAGCTTGGTATTTTTTGGGCGGATTCAAGCGAGTTCATTTTCTTCCCCTGTTTCTCAGATAGTCTCTGCAGAATCTCCTTGGCCCCTGGATCAAGAAATCAATCAATCATACAAAACTGTGTTGTTTTGTTAGAATGAGGTAAAAGTCCTATACTTTACCTTGATCCATAAGTCGAAGCCCAATTTTTGACTGGTAAATAGCTCTCATGGACAGAACAATCTTTGAGTCAATCAACTCTTCCACGAGTCTCTTACTCTTCCGGTCAAACACCTAAATCAAAAACCAACACACCAAGAAGAAATGTAAGTAAAGTGAATACATTTGTTCTTTCATAAGGCTATGCTCTTATGAAAAACCAAAAAAACTTCATGGATACAAAATTAGAGAACCAGATTACTGGCCTGCACAATAGAAGGCAAAAAGAGAAGAATACCACAATTTTTGAAGCACTTGAACCAGTATTCAAACCAACGTCATAAGTTGATAAGTGTGTCCATTCACTTAGTTTGAACATCCATCTGAACAAAATGTTGAATGTATTAATTGTTTTCAAAGAGATGTCCTGTTCTTAAGCTTAAAAGAAAGATATTTCTCACCCATATGAAGCTTGTCTATCAGTCAAAAACCCTCCGGTCATCACTTGATTACCCGTTCCTTCGTCAAAACACAGAGTCATATGAATCATCGCGTTGAGCTTGTCAGAGAGTTGAAGAGCTTCACCACACGCCGGGCAATTGTTTATAATTGGCTCCCTGCATTGGAGAATTCAAATGACTAGGATTCTTTGCGAGAATCAAGAATGTGAAAAAAGGAAGTGAATCAAGGGTCATTACTGTTCCTGTTGAAGAGCAAGAAGCGCAGCCAACTCGTCAATCGTCACAACACCGTCCCCGTTCAAGTCAGCAGCTTTAAACAACTTCTCTTTCTGGTACATAAGTCAATGAAAACATCAAGTCCACCTTCAGCAGAAATGCAGCATCTCGATCTGCTGAGCGGGCGCGGTACAGTTTTATTTATACTTGAAACTTTTTGAAAATGAGAGAACAACTCATACACCGACTAATGACATAGGTGACAAAGATGCTTAAAGTCGAACCTTGTTAGCAGCCACTAAATTTCCAAAAGCCGTTACTAGATCAGAGAACTCTGAAAACGAGAGTTGTCCATCTTCATTGTAATCCTGCAAATAATAATGCATGAGAAACAAGAGAAAAACAAACACAGAAAAGTGTCATATGAACTCAATATTTGTATTCATAACAAATAGATAATAGTGGAAGATCTTACCACTATGGACAAGATACGTTTTGCAAACCGCTTCTCGGTTTCAACAGGATCCTGCAAAATGTTAAGTAACCAAATATCAAACACCATTGCTCCTGTATTTACTCAAAATTTTCCACTAGTGTGTACCTCAATAGCGCATGAAAGGAAAATGCTGCCAACAACTTTGGATGATGTGGGATCTAACAAGTCAAATGACTTACAGGTAGACTCAGGTTCCTGTACCACACCGAAGATAATTAAGCAGAGAGAATATAATCTTGCAAAATCAACTACAAGCACCAATATAAAAAACATACTTATAAAAAAAGAACAGATTTGAACTGCTGACCTGCACTACAAAATCGAATATATCAAGCTCACAGTAACCCACAATTTTGTTCCTCGAGAGCCTATTGGTCTGCATTTAGAAAGGATGATCCTTTTAACTGACNAAAAATAACAAAAAAAAAAAAAAAAAAGCAATATCATGAGTAAAACTAAAAGTCTACTATCAGTAGAAACCTCGAATACTGAGATTCTAGCGAGACTTGGTCCATTTTTCTCCAAAAGAAGCTTCTTTTCCTATAAACAGAGAAACACAAACCGGATTTAGCAAGAACTTCAGAACCAAAGTATCCAAAAGAAGCTTAGAATTAGACTTACCGAGTTCCAAATTGGCTTCTCCGAACTGCAAATCATCAAAAACAAAACTGTTATCAAGTCCTTGGACTTTACAAGGAAATTTTTAAAAATTAGAAAGCTACGAATATTTGGCAACACTTACGTATCTGAGATTTCAGTTCTAAATGTCTGTTCACCGAATGAAACACAGGCGAGCCACTTGTCCTTAAACTTCATATCCGCCTGAATAAAATAAGCCAAGAAACAAGACTAAAACATCACATCAATGAGAGTGATGAAACGTAAATACGCAAAAGAAAAAAAAAAGACCGTAAGACGAAGAAAAGCGTACGCCAATGAGAGTGAGAAGCGCAATGCCAGAGAAATCCTCGGCGGTGACAGCTTTTTGATTCACCATACCGGCGGAGTTGCGAGAACAACGAGTACGACGATGATGACGGTGACTGCGAAAGTTCTGTAACTTCTTACGTAGCCTTGACCGTCGCGATTCCTTAGCCTCCCTTGAGTTTCCGTTTCCCATATCTCTCGGTTTTGTCTCTCCCTAACGCACCTACAAGATTAACGGATCCGGAGATTGAGGAAGACGAACAAGGCAGAGAGAGACAGAGAACAAATCAGAGTTTTTTGTTGTTGTTGTTGTTGTTGTCTTTAATTTCTTTGTAATGAAAACTTACGTTGACCAAAATGAGACCGTTCCTCGTATTTATATGCTTACAGATTAATTGCAAATTCGTCTGTTATGGACTTTGTGAAAGTGGGCCCTTTTTTATTCTGCTCTGTTTTTTTTTTCATCAAAGATTCGGCTCTGTTTTTAAAACTAAAAAGAAAGATGGAATAATAAAAATTGGAATGTTTTGGTCCATTCCTCTCGCACCTTCTATGGAATGAACACGATGTTTTCGCAATTCTTTTGTTTTTGAAGTAATAAAAGTTATGAGCATATCAAATAATGATGACCTTTAAAATTAATTAATCAAGTGGCAAGAGGTACGTATTATTGTCTTTTAATTATTTTCAATGGTCTACTAAAAAATATACATGACGAAGGTCTAATTAGTGTTATTAAGTTTGCAACTTAGCAGTCAACATAATGATTAATGACCTCTGCGAAACTTTTTTATGTTAATTAATTGTTATATGATCAAAATCAAGTGTTATACTGTATATGAGGAGACGAAAAGACGCGCAATATTTATATACTAGATTAGGACCCGCGTGTACGCGGGTTTAAAGTTTAAA
>OVAQ01002850.1:0-11391 GCA_900406345.1 Erysimum cheiri | reverse complement strand
GCCTTCCTTTTTCTTCTCCATTGGCTTACGATTATACATTTTGATTTGAATTTTTCTGAGTCAAACAAATTGGGAGAGGTTAAGCATTCCATATCTTGAATTCGTTAACCTTAAAAGATACCAATGGAATTTGGTTTCTAGATTCCGACAAATCTAGAATCTCATTACGTAATTCCTCCTAAGACTAGATACTTTAAAGATCGAATACTAACCTGAGACCCGAGGAGTATGCACAATGACGATTGGTCTGAGAGGGAGAGTGATGAAGCTTCCCTCAGAGCGTTGATAGAACAAAGACAAATCAAAAAGGGGTTTAGGGTTTGGACAAGGAAGGCTTTCGTATTTTGTCTTCTTCAATTATAGTTTGTTTTTCTTCTTCCTTTACTGATCGAAGACGCACCCAAAAATTCTCTTATAGTTCCACAGTCTAGGCTCGTCTACTTGACCCAATGTAGTCTGGGCCACAAAGTAATGGGCCTAGCCCAGCTAGAGATGGTCCATATAGNAATTTTTTTTTTTTTTTTTTTGTGTGTGTGCAACTAACTATAGAGCAAATCTTATTCTCACAAGTTTTGCGTTTTCAGTTTCTCCTACTTGGATGTTTATTTTTATTTAAGTTATTATTTCTGAGGCAAATATGTTATTTCGTTTCTAATGATTCTACCAAAATAAAATTTAATACGATACATATATGGTTTTTTTAGTTTTGATTTTTTATTATATACATTTGAGATTATATAACAAACTAAGATTATAAACCAAACAAAGGCTAGCGTGTCCAACTTTTTTTGTTTTTTTTTTCTCATATATTTTTATATTAATAAAAACTATATAATTAGTCAGCCATTTAAGAATGATTAAATTTTTTTCTTTTAAGTTATTCACCGAAAAATTCGAAAATTGACCTGCATCGTTGATGCTTGTGGAGATGGAGAGAATCCACGTCTCAGTCAGAACGTAATACAACCATTTTCTGCAGAGGAAGCGAAAACGAGTCCCTAGACGATATCTTCCANCCTTTTTTTTTTTTTTTTTTTTTTTTTTTTTGGTCACGACCACTTCTCTTCTTCTCCTTTGCAACTTTCATGTTTTCTATTTTCTTACAAAAATAGATAGGATCTTTAGAGAAGATTGCAAAACTATCGACGTGTATGAAGCTAGAACTAAGGAGATTGTGTTTGCTGCTGTTCGTGGATTCAACGGTATAGTTTTTTCGAATTTTTAGCAGGAGGCACTATGTAGAAAGGTAAGGTTTGAGATGCTCTGAGGTTGCACATCATGTATAGCAGTTTGTACCACTCTAGTTTCACTTTTAACAACAACTAATAATAAATTATGTGTCTCGAGATTGCAATGGTCTAACATTAATTGTAATGATGTATACATATCAATGTTACGGCATGTGGTGGAGCACCAACAGAAACAACAAAGGCTTCATTTTCAACAGAAAGCATCAACGTCGATAATATTATCGATGTCGATGAAATCGATCTTGATGACGAATGATGGAATTCCAATAAAAATCAGTTAGTGACTATTTTAAATATATCTTTGTCTATATATGTGTATATCTAATTATATATGTATATATCTAATGATATATGTATATATCTAATGATATTCGTTAATATATAAAAAATTGTTAGTCCTTTTTTGTAAAAGAGTAAATATTGTATTCTCGTTTCTCACATAATGTATATATGTTTTGGGAGAGGGATAATTTTACATGTACACCCACCTCATAAGTATGTAATCTAGATGAAGTACTCATAATTTGCAGTAGAATACAAATGCTTGGTCATGATCTGATCAAATAACAATCGTTGACTTTTTGAATAGCATTGGTAAAAAGTCGTCGACTGAAAGTGTTGAATCCAAATCTCACGGTTACACAAAGTCTTTCAACTATCCCTCATGTATTGTTCCTCTCATCTCTTAATAAGTTTCAAGATCATCACCTTTCTTCATATATGTAAATGGTTAATTAAGCCAATATATAATCAATCGATTTATTTTTCTTTTATTTCGCATAACAATTAACGATAAAATTACATGATAATGAACTTACAATAACCCACACGAAAAAGAAAAATGAACTTCCCTAAAGAAAGTAACAATCACAAGCTTCGTCATGATCATCGTATCAATCGTAAACCCATTTATATCTTGGTTCATCCCCAAAATGAATTATGGAATTTTTTATTTTATTCCTAATATGCATCGCCGCCAGCTCATCTTGAGCTGCCATCAACGACTGCATCCTTAAAGCTTCGGAACTCGCTTCTCCTTCTCCCCTTTTCTTTGGCTCATGATCTTCATAAACGGAACAAGAATGCACATGTGTTCCATAGTCACATTCTTTGCAATAATAAACCCAAAGAATCTCCCATATAGTTTCTTCACAGACGTCACACATGAATGTTGTACCGTCCTCACGACCTTTACACGGTGTGTTGTAAATCAGAGTGAGTGGGTGTTCGTGATCATCACGCTTCACGGTCTCAGGGATAAACGCACATCCCACATGAACATCATATTGACATTCAGAACAATTGTAAGTGAATCCAGATCCGTACTCACCGCAAGCATTGCACGTGTAAGGCTGACCATAGGGTGAGGAATGAAGAAGGGTCAAAGGATGATCAGGGTGAGACTTGTGATTGATTTCACCGGGTAGGTCGAAACATGACTTGTGCAAGAAGTAATCGCAGTCTGACTTCGTACATTTGAAAGCTTGTCCGGTTAGCTCGAGCTCGCATCCAGAGCAGATGATCTCATCTTCGCCCGGGGCTTTAAAGACACGCAGTGGATGGTTGTGACTAGGGTGCCTCACCGATGGGCGATTAACTGGTTTTGTTGAAGCCATTGGGTCTCACTGTCTAGATTTGGTTATTTAAAGTGGAAAAAGAGTTTTAAAGATAATAAATACCAAACTATGTAAAGGACTTGTGATTTCTATTTTCGGCCAAATTACTCTAAGTTTGGTTTTGGTTATTCACCAAGTTGTAGTTTAATATATAGAAGAAGATGGTCGACATAAAGTTGCAAAATTTAGACACGGAACTTTTATTAGATGTATGTGATTTGGAAATCTCCAATTTGGGCAATCGTTAGGAAGTAGTGACAAAACAATAGTCTCCATCAATAATTGAGCATCCCATATAATCCAAGTGGACGACGACGACTTGTTTAAAGTATCTAACCTTTGACTTTTGAAGTCGTCGACTGAAAGTGTAGGATCCACTGTCCAAATTCACACGGTAGAGAAAATAGCTACCACAAAACAAAATCTTAGTATCATTCATTTTTATTCAAAAATGATTAGAACATAGAACAGTGTTAATTTTCTTGTGCAAGAAATAATAAGTTATATGACCATTTTTTCACAGAACCTTTACATGTTTGGGAGGGATAATCTTACATGTCTATCCACCTCACACATGTTATCTAAAACTGATGATGTGTAGACCGAATATTTTATCCTCAAATTTCCAGCAGATCACAAATACATGGTCAACAGATGAACCTCCATATAATCCAAGTATATATATATATATATATATAAGAATTTGACATTCAATATAATCGTTGATTTTTCCATAGCATTGCAAAAAAGTCGTCGTGTGGACAGTGTTGATCGACATCTCACATTAGAAGTTGCATAGCACAAAAAAAAGTCTTTCAGCCATCCAAATTCTCCTCTACATTTCTCAATGATTTTCAAGATATCACTCTTCTTTATATATGTAAATAAATGGTTAAATAAAGCCGATATATAACCAATCAGCTTCTTATTCTACCATACAAATTTTATAACAATTAAAAGATAAGATTACACAAAATAACAACACTCTTACAGTAACTCACACGAAAAAACGAAATTTCCAAAAGAAAGAACAATCACAATTCACAAGCTTTTTATTGTATCAAATTGAACATTCTTTAATTCCATCACCAATAATATCTCCGCTTTGGACTATCCCATAAATCGAGTATGGCATTATTAGTGTCGTTCTTAATACGTGCCTCGAGCTGCATCGCTGCCATCTCATCTTGAGCCTTCATCAACGACTTCATCCTTGAAACCGCAGAGCTCCCTTCTCCTTTTTCCCCTCCTCCTTTTTTCTTTGGCTCATGATCTTCATAAACCGCACAAGAATGTACATGCGTCCCATAGTCACATTCTTTGCAGTAATAAACCCAAAGATTCTCTGACATATCTTCTTCACAAACATCACATATGAACATGGCACCATCCTCACGACCTTTGCATGGTGTATTGTAAAGTAGAGTAAGTGGGTGTTCGTGATCTTCGCGCTCCACGGTCTCAGGGACAAACGCACACCCGACATGAACATCATATTGACATTCAGAACAGTTGTAAGTGAATCCGGATCCGTACTCACCGCATGCGTCGCATGTGTAAGACTGACCATATGGTGGGGAATGAAGCAGGGTCAAAGAGTGCTCTGGGTGAGACTTGTGATTGGTTTCACGAGGTAGGTCGAAACATGACTTGTGCAAAAAGTAATCGCAGTCTGACTTCATACACTTGAAAGCTTGTCCGGTTAGCTCGAGCTCGCATCCAGAACAGACAACCTCATCTTCGCCGCGAGTTTTAAAGACTCGCAACGGATGATTGTGACTCGGATGCCTCACGGATGGGCGATTAACAGGTTTTTTTGAAGCCATTCTGCCTGGATTTGGTTGTTTATGTGTAAGAAGCGTTTAGAAACTATAAATAGCAAAATATTTAGATGACTTGTGATTTCCATTTTTGGCTAAATAATTCTCAATTTGGTATTGATTATTCACCAACTTGTAGTTTAATATATAGAAGACGGTTGACATTAGAGTTGCAAAATTGTGGACACGAAACTATCACTGGATATATAATTTTTTTCTTGGTAAACCACTAGATATATAATTTAGAAACTCCAATTTGGGAGATTGTTAGGAAGTAGTGACGAAACACTAGAATTCCTCAATAATTGAGCTTCCCATACATAATTTAAGTGGGTAACGACTTAACCAAACAATGTACGTACCTTTGACTTTCGAAGTCGTCGCCCAAAGAGTCCTCGACTCAGTAAGATCCACATCACCCGGTAACAAATGACTACCATAAAACAAAGTGTTCCAACAAATTAAATTCAAGCCATTGAATTGTGTTCATACCAAATAACATTTTTAAACTTGCAAAATCTCGAACCAATAATAAGAGAATAGTGCAGCAAAAGTAAACAAAACAATGGGAAGGCCAATACCATGCGGACTCAATTCGACATTTCAGTCATCCACATCCATTGTTTAACTCATCTCTCAATCCTCATCAAGACCAATCTTCTCTTCTTCGTTTTGTTGCGTGGTTTGGAAGCTAAAACTCCTAAATCTTCCTTCATACACATGCAAACCTTGCGATTTCCACATCCACCTAAAATGTTCCTAATTACCTAAAAAAATCAGACACCCTTTCGACAAAAACCATCTCCTCTCTCTAATCCCTTCTCTCAAATACCAAGAAGGGCGATTCTGCTGCGACGCGTGTTACAAAGACGGTGACGGATTTGCTTACCACTGTGGAGACTGGAGATTGCGGAATCAATCACACGGTTTTGTGCCAACATGCCTTCTCGAGTCACGCACCAATCTCACCCTCACCAGTCACCACCAACTTTCTTTAACATTTTCTGTACCACCATTCCACCGGGTGGACCCTGATCCAGACCGCTGCGGCATCTAGCTTCTGCTGTTGCTTGTGCCATGGTCTAGGGTAAAATTCGTGGCACTGTAGCTGCAGAGAGTGTCGTGGATTCGATGCTCATTTGTTATGTGCTAGAAGAAAATTAGCTAGTCCAAGAAGTCTAAACCTGATGCAACCGCAATATAATGCTACGACGCCGTTTATTAATGTTCCTAATCCGGTTATTAATACTCCATACCTTTTGGTTGTACCGACGACTACGAGCTCTGTGATTAGACCAATGATTAACGAGATGATTAATAATCTTGAAACCAATACGCCACAAATTCCAAGCGAAGTCTCACAGCTTCATGAATTGCTCGGACCATTGGAAATGGGCAGTGGCGGACCGGTTGATGGATCCGGTTCATCTTCGTCTTCTGGTTTGCTCGAATAATTTTTAATCAAAAAGATCGTAAATGATTTAGATTGTAAATTCAAAAAAAAATTATGGATCAAAAAATTTGAAAATTGATGATATTATTTAATTGTCATTATCAATTTCTATATCTTTGACGAGTCAAATTAACAATATTATTACGATACTAGTACTAAATAAGTGATGTTAATAAATTTAAATTAGTCAAAGATGTACAAAAATTGATGATACTAGGGTTTGATTGTTTTGTTCTAAAATCTGTATGTGTAATGTGTGTTATATACTATAGGAGTATATAATAAGATATGTTAGTTTATTATATTTAATATAAATAAATACGTTACATTATAGTACTAATGTTTTGTCAGGCTCATGCCAAGAAAATATATTTTCTTATCACCATTTTCTATTTATTTAATAAATAGTATTATCTTACATAATCAATAAAACATGTTAACTAACGCAACCACAAACCTTAAACATTTGGAAGGTACAATCATCTTCTAAAAGAGATTAAAAAGTTGTTTTTGGTTTAAATGTCCTAAGACCTACGTCTCTTCTTCCTCTCTCTTTATTTATCGGTGTCTCTCTCTCTCTCTCGCCACCGATCATCATGTTGTCCACCACCGCCCTCGAAATTAACGTCATCCGCCGCTTCTTTTGATCTCAATCTCTCTTCAAAGGTCTCTTCTTTCTCTTCAAACTTCATACATGTCTCTGTTTTCTTCGATTGTGCGGTCAATTATTTGTTTTGTGAAATCATATTTGCTGAATTTCGATAGGTAAATTAGTACAAAGTTGATTCCTTTTAATTGTGTTGTTGGCTCTGTACAGATGCATGCGTTGCTTAATTACGGAATTTGGGGAAGTTCCAATTCAATCGATTGAAAAAAGCTGAGCTTTTTTTTTTTATTTTGGAAGAATTTGTGGGATCTATAATCTATGGATCGGAAGCGTTGAGTCGTTGCTGGGTTTGATTGATCTGTGCAAATAAGAACAAAATCTCTTTGTAAAATTTTGGTGTGTTTTTGAACTACCATGACGACTAGTGTTCAAGGAGAGACCATGGATCTTGATTTGAATGAAGAGCCATCTTCTGATTCTGAGTCTCCCACTGGTTTGATGGCGGAGCTTTCTCCATGGTTAACCGAACTTGAATCTGCTCATGAGCGGATTGAAGAACGCATCAGACAGCTTGAAGCAATAGTTTCAAGAATCAGGGATCGAGAAACAGCGACTACAACTACACCGGCTTTGGTGCCGCTTAACGAACATAGAGATTCAACTGCAGGGGTTATACATGAGCGTTCTAGAGAGAGACTTGTCGACAACGGAGACAACAAGACTTATTTGATAGCAAAGGCATTGAACATGGAGAAAACAAGTTCTGTTCCTGGTGGGTTCTTTGACTGCAACATATGTTTAGAGAAAGCCGAAGATCCGATTTTGACTTGCTGTGGTCATTTGTTCTGCTGGGGTTGCTTCTATCAGTTGCCTTTGATTTACTTAAACATAAAGGAATGTCCGGTTTGCGATGGGGAAGTGACTGACACTGAGGTGATTCCGATATACGGTAATGGAGATGATAGTGATGGTACTAAACCCAAGTTAGAAGATTGTGGTATTACTCTACCTCCAAGGCCTAATGCTAAAAGAGTGGAAAGCGTTCGTCAAAAGATCATAAATCGAGCGATTCCTTTCATCCCCGAAACAATCGAACATATTAGAAGAACTATTGATTCCATAGGACTACAAGCATTAGCTCAAGGCGATGAGTTTGGTTTGACAAACATTATAAACAATGGTGGTGATAATGGTGGGCAGCAACAACATAATCATCATCATCATCCGCCTTTTGGACCTTTGAGGTTATTGCCTCCTCACATGCCACCATTTGCTTCTTTCCCAGGTCTTGTAGTTGATACTTCGGACATACCGCCTTTTGATGATGATGCTTTTGATGTTGATAGTTTTGTTGACGACACAACTAGTTTGAGAAGAAACCGTAGAAGATCTTCTCGTATTGCTCAGATTGGTCCTTCACCAGGGCTACGAGCCTCTTATCCGAGAAACCGCAGTAACAATGCTTCTCAGACGATTTCATTCAGGTTCAGTCCTGCAGCTTCATCATCACCTAGAGAGTTTGCTGTTCCGAGCTCCTCCACTGCGACGAGAAGCCAAACTGTAAATCCTACAGAGGTGGTTACTACTTCGGTAACATCCGCTTCATCGTCCAGGAGAAGAACAGAAGATGTAAACAATGGACCTCGAACCAGGTCTAGAAGGAGGCTGAGGTAACTGTAAAAATCTCGCAGGAATCTTGATTTTCCGACAGTTGCTGAATCTTCATCACTACAAAAAAAAACTCATATAACCCCGTCTTGTCTGAATATGGCTGGATGTATGTATGTACATTCTACGTGTACTTGTAATTTCTTCTAGCCTCTGAAACTCTAAATATCATAGCTTTGTTCTTTTGGGAAAAATAATTTAACTTAATTTCTTGAAGTGTTTGATTATCAAGTTCAAAAATTCAAGATTCAGTTTAAAATCATGTTCTCCCAAGTAGCTTATTTTAATTTATGGGGTAGATTATTAGCAAAAGAAAAACATTAAGGGCCGATTCGCAAATTTAGCACAAAGTCCGTAGAGAAAATTTTCCTCGTCAATTAGCTGCGACTGAAACGTCAAGGTGTGTTGCCCCAGAAACTGAAAACGGCAAGTCGTTATTTACTTTAGACGCGACTTGTGGAAAACTCTAGTAGGAAAATTTCAACGCTTTTCTCGTTAAAAGTCATCAGCGATTGCTTCTCTTTTCTCATCGTCGCCGTTGAACTCTCTCGCCGGCGATAATGATCTACGTCGGTGGAGTGCCATTTCAATATGAGAATAGCTCATCTTCCTTGTCTTCTTCATCGCAGGTAGATTCCGATTTCTTAGCTTCTCACTCGCGAATCTCTATTTAGTGGTTTAACTAGGATTTGCTTATATGTTAGTAATGTGGTTCTAGATCTTCAAACTTGGAATTGATTTTGGTGAGTTTGATGTTATTTTTCAATATGAAGAAATTGCTTAACCTATTCATCATTTGCTGAACAGGGAAGTAGCTTGCTTCTTGATGTAATGAGTCATCCTGTGCTAATGTTAGCTTCTGAGTCTTTTAAGAATCTTGAGGAACGGAATGTTTCTTCCGGTGAAATGGATTCAGAGAGCACAACGAAAGACAGATATGTTTACATATTCCAAAGAGAATATGCTGTTGTAAATCCAGAGCTTGTTGATGTATGCTGTTGCTTCACCATATAAATGAGTTTCCAATCTACTCTAGTGTATTCTTGGTTCTCTAATGATGTTTCTCTAATTGTTCTGTTGATGAGAATCAGTATGTTGGCACCGATGAAGCAACAACTTGCGTAGGCCTTGTTATCCGCAACAGAAAATCTGGAATGTAATGACGACTGATCCTATATATTCCATGAAAATTAATTATATGTGTAATCATTCACCTTTACTCTGAAGTTTATGATCATCTGAAACTGCAGCACGTCTATTGCACACATGGATTCGCCAAAAATTGTGGATTTGGGGATAAGCCAGATGTTATCATTGGTTTTAGAGGATGCTGTAGATGCCGAGTTAGATGTATATTATCTCTCTTCTTTAGATTACCAATTTGTCTTTAAGCATATTTTAATCATTCAATAATTTTATTTTGAGTGCTTTTGAATTTGTCCATGCAGGTGTATATGGTTGGTGGTTATGAAGATGTCGACATAAAAGTATGCACCCAGGAGCTTCTGAACTGCTCAGATATTTCTCAGTCTAATTAGTATTAGACTGTAGAATAGTCTTAAGCTGAATGTTTTGACTGTTATACGCAGAATGCTGATGGTGATGACTCTGCCAGACCAGAGGGTTACTCATTTCCTTTGTGTTGCAAATTAGTAGAAACTTTGCATAAGAGACGAGAAAACTTTCACATTCAAACCCTCTTTATTTTTGGGCACAATACCAAGTTGGATGCGCAAGCGAACACGTGCCCCATTTTTAATGGATGCCTGGTTAGCCTACTTTCTCTGCCTGTTCCACCATTTACCCTTTTTCTTGTCTTAGAATTTGTTCATTAGAAGTTGGGTTAAATGGGTTATTTGAGGAAAAAGAAACGGAAAGCTACCATCTCAGTTTCGTAGGTGACATGTAAATATGGAGTACACTTTTATAATTGGTTTTCATTGGGAATATATTGTCTTTAACCAGACAATAGGACTGCTTATAATATTGTTCATATGAATTATTAATTAGTGTTACCCTGTTTCTTTGAAACCTTTTTTATCAGGTGAATACCTCCACTGGTTCAATTTTCCCAGCCAGTTTCGACAGAACATCTAGATGTCCGGATGAGATTGTTCGAAGAATTCGAGTTTCATCATCATTTGAAGATCCTAGCTGGAAGGGAAAGTTACTTGACACATATGACACGAAAACTGATAGATTCATTATCGCGCCATGCCGCTGGTAAAAACAAAACGCTACTTCTATCCATTATCCATTGCAGTTTCACAAATTGTGTTTTTGTTTGTTATACAGGACAATGCGCTTGATAGATTATATTTGGGAACTTAATCAGCTTTCTGATGAAGAAATCCTCACTAATTGTTCTACCTCACCTTCTGCTGAAGGTCCAGACTTCGTAGACAATTCAAGAAGGTTAGTCATTTTGAAGCTTCAATTGGGTCATTATCTATAACACAAAAACGGAAGATAAGAAGATTCGTGCTCATGGATGATTCACAATTCTCTTTCTATATTTGCGTGTTTCAGGATTTGGGACTATTTATTAAGATATCCAGAGTGGAGCAAAACCTTCCCAAGGAGGCAACCACGTGTGTTTGAAAGGACTGCTGATGGAAACTGGAAAAAATGCTGACTTTCACACCCTAATCAACGACATTATCCAGAAATCTGGCTTAAGAAAACGGTCAGTGTATCTACATTGTTAAGCTAATTACATATTTGACAGGATTGTTTGCACCCGGAACGAACCGTAGTTCTGTAAATGGTTAAGAACTTAGGGTGTGATTGGTGGAATTTGGAACACAGATTTTTCTCTTGTAACAAGCGTTGAAAGTTTGGTACTTATATTGTTTTTGAAAGATGGGGCCGATCGGGTCCGGTAGGCCTGTATGTTGAGGAATGAGGCCCATGGTTATTAGACATTCCAATTTCAAATTTAGGAGCCGGTATTGGTTCATTGATTTATAAATACATA
>OVAQ01002849.1:0-11393 GCA_900406345.1 Erysimum cheiri | reverse complement strand
CAGTTGAGATGAGAGAGGGAGGAGGTGAGAGTGACGGTGGTGAGAGTGACTGTGGTGATAGAGACGGTGGTGGAAGATTATTAAGTTTCTCTTATGAACAGATTGATGAGAAAGGCATATGATGGGACGAGAGGAAAATCGAAACTAAAAGGAAGAATGTTGAGCTTCAACGGACGAATGTTGCTACTATCGTCCAGTGATNTAGGAAAACATATATAACACGCTACATTATTAAATGGATGAGGTCAGAACTTTGTCGCAAAAATCAAGTGTGCGCGTGAGGGTAAATGAGGTCGTTTACAGGGCTAATTATTGTCGTTGTTATGGACAACCGGCCCAATAACTGNGTGAAGAGTCCGTGTGAAATAGAGACCAAAGCTTTACTGAAAATTATTTTTTAAAAAAGAAAAAAAATAGGAAAACATATATAACACGCTACATTATTAAATGGATGAGGTCAGAACTTTGTCGCAAAACTCAAGTGTGCGCGTGAGGGTAAATCAGGTCGTTTACAGAGCTAATTATTGTCGTTGTTATGGACAACCGGCCCAATAACTGAAAAACTAAATAGGGCCAATTTCTTTGTCTTCTGCCCAATTCTTTCTTTCCTTTAATATATATTCAAACTTATCATAAATGGTTGATACAATACTTTTGACCCAAAAAAAGGGGTTTGATGCAATACACTGTTTTCTTTATTTTTTGCGTTAAAGACATTGTATCCTTCTTCCTCTTCGAAACGTACAATGTTGGAAAATAACTAACACATGCAATGTACACACATGGCCGGATCTGAGCATAGCCAAATGAAACATTCGCCTAGGGCCCCCAATTTTTTTTATATAAAATAGACCCCCAAATTTATAGATATTTTTTTAAAAAACCTTTAATTTTAAAAATTACTTTTAAATCTCAAAAGAGTGTGGGCCCTGTGTACACAATCCATGAAAAAGGCAAATAAAGATCGTCTACTAAAAAACATTAATCACTATACAAGACCTATAAATACTAGGAACAATGTCAAAGTAGTGATCATAAGAAAAAATACTAGTATTGTATAACACACTAAACAATGAGTGATAACAAGCAAAGAGTGTGTGTATCCATCTTAACAATGATGATAATGATGCTATCAATTCTTCAAAACACGGAAGGTAATAATGATGTTGCGCTTGCTCCAATGTCAGAAGAGAAAAGGTTGCTGCCAAATCCAACGGCTTGTGCACTAGACGCAAGAAAGGTTCCAAATTGTGTAGATGCAGTGAGCCATGGCCGTTTTAACAAAATTACGAAAGAATGTTGCGTCGTTCTACTTGGTCTTCCTGAAGATTGTCTTGGGATGTTATTTCCTGTGCGTTGGGTCATTAAAGTTGGGCTTAAAATTGCATGCTTATTACTAGGCATTATTAAACCATAATTTTATTAATCCATTGTTATATTTGGAGTATGTAAGGACATCAATAATGGGATAACTTATCCCATGTTCTTACCATTAAAAAAATAATAAAATAAAAGAAAATGGGCTTATAACACCCAAGAACTGTTCTTGCCCAAAAACTGTTTATTAGGCATGTTCTTCTCTCCACTAAGAACTATCTACATTATTTTAATACTTAATTAACCTAAGNAAACTGTTCTTGCCCAAGAACTGTTTAGGCATGTTCTTCTCTCCACTAAGAACTATCTACATTATTTTAATACTTAATTAACCTAAGAATACCCAAATAAGTTATTCCGATACGTGTGGTCAACAAAGATATATAATTCATACTATTGATAATAGTTTTTATAAGAGCACTGATCTTTTTATGATTCATAAACTGAACTATTGTGGTTCTACAGAAGTCTAATTCTTATTCAAATTTCTTTATAGCTTTTGATGGTACGCTTAAGAAGAGAAATGAATCAAATATTGATTAGAGATGTTAGGTGCCGAAAACAAATACGGAAACAATTATATATATTTCTAATATGATTTGATTTGCTAACAAAACAATATGCATATTTTGTTTTTCCTTTTTTAACAATGAAGCTTTCACTAAATGACTCCAAGAATGAAAATTTCACAATAAGATAAAGATAGGAGGAGAATGTATGAAATAGAAAAACGCCATTACAAGAATTACCACCAAATAATCATATATAACATTTTTCCAAAATAAAAATAAAATTAACGAAATAAAAAAAAAGACAAAAAAAAAAAAAGATGCCGTAAGAGCTCACTAGAGAACTATCAAGAAATACAAATATCACATGTTTGTTATTATTGTCGACATTGCAATTACCCATCTTTGATTTATATACTAGTTGTATATGTTTTGTTGTTGACATCAGCATCTCTAATATTCAACAAACNTCACTAGAGAACTATCAAGAAATACAAATATCACATGTTTGTTATTATTGTCCACATTGCAATTTACCCATCTTTGATTTATATACTATAATGTTTTGTTGTTGACATCAGCATCTCTAATATTCAACAAACATGAATTGTTTAGATTTCAAATACTATATTTTGGTTAGAATGAGTCATTCATTGATAATTGTATTTAAGTTATAAAATAAAGGACGAGTGTGAATGAAAATTGGAAGAAAAGAAAAAAGAAAATAACTCCTCGAAAGTGCAGCTATTCCATAAGAGGCCAGACAGCTGTCAAGTAGAGCATCGTCGTCACGGGGCCTTTTTTTAAATATCTCTCCCCAAAAAAAAAACAAAAGAGAGAGAGAAATTGTGGTATAGCGTCGTCTCTCTCTCTCTTCCTTCACCGATCCAATCTTCTTCTTCTTCTTCGTCTCTTTCTCCTTCTCCTTCTCTCGACACAAACAAAGAAAAGAGCTGAAGAAACTATCTCATCTCTCTCTCTCTCTCTCTCTCTCTCTCTCTACATCATAAACCCCTCTCTCTATCTCTCTCTCTCTCATCTACTTCTTCCTAATATAAAACTTTAAATTACCAATTTCTCATCTCATCTTCTGATTCTGCGAATCTGAGTCTTCCTTCTTCGTTAGTTTGAGCTTTGGAGTTGTGATCTCCGTGATCGGCTCTCGTTACTTTGCGTACCTGTTTTCCGTTTCTATTTATCTCTGTCTCGCATTTGTTCTCGATTCGAGAGAAGCAGAAGAATCATTAGAGAATCTGTTGTTTCTTTTTCGTCGGTTCTGAGGCTGCTCGATTGTTTCTACGTCTAGGTAGCAAGAGATTCGTCTTTTGCTTCAAACCGACGAGCGTCGGCTCTTTTTGTTCGCTGTGGAGACGTCGTCACGTTTAAGAGTATCTTTGATTTGAACTTCGTGTAATTTCCGGAGAGAACTTTTCTACTTTGGATTTTGCAAATTGGTGAATGCTCCGGCGAGATAATTCTCTGAGCCCAGCGGCTTGGGCGTAGATCTAATTTATTGTCAAAAGGAACCGAGTCATTTGAGAAATCAGCTATGACCTCATCACCATCAATGGAGAATGGAGGCTCAGCCTCCTCTGGATCATCTGCCCTCTTAGGCTGTATGCAAGAATTTAAACTCTTTGAGACTCAATCGGTATAATTAAACTTCCACTTTTGAGTATTCTCATTGCCCATTTGATTGCTTTTCTTGTCCCCTCAATCAGCTATGAGATTTGTTTTACGTGTTGAATTATTGTTTTCCTATAAGATATTTGTACAGAGGTTCATTGAGTGTCACTAACATGATATCTTTCTTTTTCTTTCAGAATTTCTACATGATTGGTTGGAATGGTAGTGGAGTGTATAGAATACTAAAGATAGACCGGCTGGATGCCTCTGAGTTTAATCTACGAGAGGACTCGACTGCGTATACAAAGAAAGAATGCTACGAGTTGCTCAAACGGATACACGAAGGAAACAAGGCGACTGGTGGACTGAAACTGGTCACTGTTTGTTATGGAATCATTGGTATGTGTTTTTGTCTCAAGTTAGGTTTACAGGAGAGTATATGGTTTTACTTTACAGCCTTGTTCTCACAATTTGTTTTTTTCTTCCTTTTATGTGCTCTCAGGGTTCATTAAGTTTTTGGGACCCTACTACATGCTGCTTATAACTGAAAGAAGAGAGATAGGTGAAATCTGTGGTCACAGTGTCTATGAAGTGTCAAAGAGTGAGATAATTGCATTGCAAAAGTCTAGTGTGCTTTCCAACATTGCAAATTCAAGAGACGAGAACAGGTATTTTGATATATCTTTCGCTACATTATGACTTTTTTTTTAATATATATTTCAATCCCATTGCACTTGTTGTCTTTTTTCATTTCTGTTTGGTGAAAAGAGAGAGTGCACTTGCACCTTCCACCCATATTATGAACTCAAGTCATTTAACCCATGCGTTTCTTTATCTATTGTTTCCAACTTGTTGGTCAACAGGTACAAGAGACTCCTGTGTATGGTGGACCTTACAAAAGACTTCTTTTTCAGCTATTCCTACAATATAATGCGAAGTTTCCAGAAGAATATATGCGACCATGAGAGTGGAGCTACTCTCTATAAGAAAATGTTTGTGTGGAACGAATTCTTGACTCGGGGAATTCGACATCATCTTCGGAATACTGTGTGGACTGTAGCATTGGTGTATGGTTTTTTTAAGCAGGTGAGAATTGTATGTTTTTCTGCACCTCACTTACTACCAGAGAAAAGAAAGTTTGCCTACATTCAGATAACAAATATTTTGTTTTTTCTTACAACTGTAGTTTTTTTATTTGTGTACCATTTTCTTTGGGATCACTATTTTGCTTCCCTAAATCATGTCTTATCTTGCCTAAAAAGTCTGAAAAGAAGCTTTTTGTCTCACATGCAAATTTTTAATAGTTATGTATCAATTTTGATATTCTTGGTCCTATTTCAGATACAGCATTACAGCTATAATACTTTGGCATCTTTATTCTCAAATACCTTGATAGTTTCACAGTACTGTGTTGATTCATAGATACTGATCCTTGTTTTGTTGTGCATGTAGACATCACTTTCGGAAGGTGGACGGAACTTCAAACTCACTATTATTGCTAGACGTTCTCGCCATAACGCTGGAACCAGGTATCAGATTTCATCACTCCCCTTGTTTCAATTTCTGTGGTAAACATGACTATTATAACTCAGCTCTGTATTCGTACTTTAGCAGTAACATGAAATAATTGCGAATAAAGTCCAAACTGTTAATCACGTAAGAATACATACGCAAACTTTGTGCAATATCTGTCCATCTCCTGGGGTCTTCCAACATTATGAGATTTAAATTAAACATCTTTAGTTTAGTTAGTTATATTATGCTTCTTTTCTCCTAAACCCCTTTTTGATTTTAGGTACTTAAAACGAGGAATAAACGAAAGTGGCAATGTTGCTAATGATGTGGAAACAGAGCAGATTGTGTCAGAGGATGTTCCTGCAGACCATCCCATGCAAATAAGTTCCGTTATGCAGAATCGTGGCTCAATCCCTCTATTTTGGTCACAGGAGACCTCACGGATGAAAGTTAAGCCTGATATAGTATGTAAGTGTTAATATACTAAATATACTGCCTGGTCATCTCTCTCCCTCCCTCTCTTTTCTTTGTGTTTGAACACTTCAATTTCAATCTCAGTGTCAAAAAGGGACCTGAACTATGAGGCAACTAGACTTCACTTTGAAAATCTTGTGGAGCGATATGGAATCCCCATCATTATTCTAAACTTGATCAAGGTGAGTTGCCTAATCTAGCTTGTTTTCACGTTCTTATCATCTTTCACGTCTAATCATCACTTCCCTGGGTACTTTTTGTATTGGCAAGTGATGCATCTTCTTACACCTTAATCTAGTTAAACGATCAATGAAACGAACTATTTTGTGTGCATTCTATTTTTGATACACTCACACCTCAAACCTTTCACTGATGTTTCATGTTACGTTTGACAATCAATAGACCAAAGAGAGGAAACCCAGGGAGTCGATTCTCCGGGCAGAATTTGCTAATGCAATTGACTTTATAAACAAAGATCTGCCGGAAGAAAATCGGCTTAGATTCCTCCACTGGGACTTGCACAAACATTTTCACAGGTATCCTTTTAATTTGAGTTCCAGCTGCTTCAAATAATGAATATCTATCGATACATTTTTAGATAAAAACCAGTTTTCTCTTTTCTTTGTCTTAATTTCAGCAAAACAGAAAATGTATTGGCACTTCTTGGAAAAGTAGCTGCCTGTGCTTTGATGCTAACAGGTTTCTTTTATTATCAACTTACACCAGCAATGAGGCTTGAGGGTTATATGAGCTCTTCTTCTTCTGAGTAAGCCTTTTTGCTTGACTTCCTGTAACTTGCTTGTTTCATCGTATAAATCCTTCTCCGATTTATATGTCAATTTTTAAGATGAATCAAAGTAGTTCATGCAATTATTCTTCTAGTTTAAAACTCATTTCCTGGTTATCTTCCTCCAAATGTGGATAACTTGTTAATTATCACCAGTTGATTTACTCTTTGAAAATGGGTAATAGCATGCAACTATAACTTGGTGGAAAATGGTGTTATTAAAATATTTTATTAGAAAATTTATTTTTCCTGCAGCTAGTAAACACTTACAGTACTAATGTCTTTAAATTGCAGTGCTGATGTGTCCCCACATAATAGTTCTGATGATAGTAGTGGGGAACATGATTCATTAGAGAAGAATTTTCGCTCAAGTAAGAATGTTGCAAATGGCGATTATGATATCAAGTCTAGCAGGCTCCAGAGGGGAGTGCTACGGACCAACTGCATAGATTGCCTTGATCGTACAAATGTTGCCCAATATGCATATGGTTGGGCTGCTCTAGGGCAACAGCTTCATGCTTTAGGAATTAGAGATGCTCCAACAATAGAACTTGATGATCCTTTGTCTAGTATTTTAATGGGGTTATATGAGAGGATGGGAGACACACTATCTTATCAATATGGTGGATCTGCAGCCCACAATAAGGTAATTCTTTATTTTATTCTATTTTTTAAGTCCTGAGATAGAATCAGATTAATTTTGTTCACGTTCATGGAACTGTCTTGCTGGAGACAGTTAGTTGATACGATATACTGGGGTCTTAATCATGCACACAATAAATTTCATCTAGTCTCAATGATACATGACTGGCTCCATGAGATGAATTGCATCCCTCCTTTTTAAAAAAATAAATCTAAGCTCACGAAAAATCTAAAATGTCATTTGTATATCCTTGTTTCTCGGTCTAACAGCCGGAATCCTTCATGCATGCTGATCAATCATCTCTTATTTGAACCTATTTGTAGCTGACATTTTTCAGCTGACATTAATATACTATGATCTGATTCTTAAGTTAGAACTTAGAAGCAGCATGTGCATCAGTGGTAAATACTAAAATGTTTTTTCCTCTCGAATCCTTTGAATTCATCATTTATGTAAACAAAATCTGGTCTATATCCTGATCTTTGATGTCTAAGAATTACAAGGGACCTTTGTTATGTCATCTAGGTTACATTTCAATTACAAGTGAGCCCTCATTATTTTACTTTTGTGAAAGGATATCAGACTTTTGTTAACATTCATTTTGTGTCCTCATTGTTCTGCACTAAATTATAATGTTTGGATCTTCTGCAGCCGACTCAAGTTACCTTTATGTTCACTATTATTTGGATACACTTTGTTGATCCCTAGAATTTCTTGTGTGCAATAGGTTTTTAGTGAAAGGCGAGGCCAGTGGAGAGCAGCAACCCAGTCACAAGAGTTCTTGAGGACTCTGCAACGTTATTATAATAACGCATATATGGATGCGGATAAACAAGATGCCATTAATATGTAAGATGCTCTCTGTCACTCTCTCTCTCATATATATCCATGTTACGCCATGATCTCCCAGAGTCTTACAGAAATTCTTTGGGCCTTTGGGAATTTTTATATGCAGATTTCTTGGTACTTTCCGGCCTGAACAAGGAGGGCAGGCCGTTTGGGAGTTGCGTTCAGATTCCCACTCTAATGGACGAAGTGGAGAGATAAGCATGGGGGAAGATGAAAGGTAGGTTTCTGTGACTGTAAACTTGGATTTCAGAGAGTCACCAATAATTAGTGTATATAATTTACTGCTGCCATGTAGTTAGGTATATGTATATAGAACTTGATGTTCACCCTCACCAAGGTTTTGAGGGTTCCATTTTCTTCTTTAGACATACTATGATGATTGTTTGAGTTCTGTGAGGTCTTAGATCTATTTGCACTGCATTCTGTGTACTAATTTGAAACAAATAGGCTCTACATATTTCAACATTATCCCTTCACTGGAATGCTATTCTCCACCATAACTTCCATTTTAGACCCTGTGAAACTGTTGTGGCCCTAATCATATGAAAGAATCATATGATTTGGACAGAAGGAGGTATGGGCTTTTGTTATATTAGACTTATGGAGCCATGGGAAACTAGGATGGTTTCTTAACTGCATCGAACTGTACCTTAATCTGTGCTCTCTATTTGTTTATGATTTTTGTTCTGTTTTTTAGTGTATGAATTTTCCATCTTTATTAGCCTTCTTCTACAAGTGAACAAAACTATCTTTGACTTTGTTTTGCTACATTTTATGATCATAGCTCTTAATACTATGTTTCCAGGTTTCTTGTGAAGAGGTGCTTATCAGATGGGAATATTCTCCATGAAAGTCATACTCCGATGTCCGCAATGAGTAGAAAGAATGAAAGCATATCGCATAAAGGCTTCGTGTCGTCACACCAAGTGACTCATATAATTTCAGAGTCATCACCGGATATGCCAGCTGCCGGTGATGTAACATTATCAAGGTTTGTTTAAATCTTTCTTACATTTTTCTTCATTAAAGCTAGATAAATTATGTACTGCTGGTGTACATTTAGCTTGAGTGCTCATGCTATGTATGCATTATATCTTTGCTGGGTTCAGCTCTATTGTGCTTGTCTTTTCTGTCCATGATTATAGCTCACATATTCATGAGGTGGTTGTCTTTATGCTTCATGTAGTTGAGATTTTGTGTGAGCTAGTACATAGTAACACTTGTCTCTATTGTTAGTCTTAATATTCAGCTATAACATCTTTGTAGGTGTACTCCGTCAATGCCTAGCACACATTTTTTTGGAAATGCCCAAAAGGCTCAACATAATGGTAGTAGCTCCATTTACTTGTCCGAGCAAGAAGATATGTCTAGTGTCTCAAATTTCGTTGATATTGAGTGGCTTTCGTCGTCGGAAAATCTATGTGAGAACGATCAATTATCCAGGTAAAATTACTGTGCCTTAAAGTGATCAAATTACGATTTTAAGCTGTCAATAGAGCAACCAGATCGCATTACATAGAAGCTTATAATTTCTACATCTATAGCATTATATCGTTCATCTATTTAAAAATCCCGCTGATTATGTTAACTAAAAATGTTAACCATTGATGACTAATATAACAATAATAGCCTATTCCTCATGAATCATCAACAACTTTTTAAATCATGGTTTAGTCAATTTTACTACGTATAAAGTCATGCAATTCACATTGCGCTCTTCTGGCAGGCCGTCAGCGCTTACAATATATTCAACCGCGGAGACGTCTTCATCAGAGAATATCATCACTGAAGCAAAACAATTGACGCCAGCTATGAGCAACAATGGATCAAGCAGTAGGAAGGTCAGTCTTCCAAATTCTACTTTGCATATCCCCCTAGCAAGTTTTGTACAGTGAGAGTTGGTGTTACTTAAATAAGCATGAGCGATCTACTTTCTGACATCTAGCTCGTATTTTTCTCCATATGATATCTTCTCTGAAACTTGGATGAACTGTTGGCTAAAATTGGAAACACGGAACTTAGTCTTGAACAAGCTCAGGTTGAAAGCAGATGCGATAATAGGATTTAACCCAGAGGATATCTAATAGCTTTCTTCTAGTCCTTGGCTTAAAACATTAAATTAATATGAAATGGCTAGAGTCTGGCCAATCTGTATTAGCTAACAAAAGAATTTGTCTGGTGAAGTAATCCTAGTGGTGTGATTTCATGCGGTATTATATCATACCATATATCTCACTGCACTCAGATTGTTCGATTATTTTGGAAGGCGCGTACTGTCATATGGTTACTTCACTTGAAACTCATCCGGATCTATTTCCTTTGGCAGGGAAAAGAAGCTATGGGAACCGAACTGTCTGTACACACAAAGATTCGCGATGATTTCCCAGATAGCTTCAAACAATGGGTAGCATACGGGGAAGCACTCTGCCATTGAAGCTCTCTCAACCTTGCATTTCCAACAAGAACATACTTACCCTTCACCATACTTAAGGTCTTCTGGACATTTAGGTATTACAGTGCACACATGGAGAAGCGAATGGTAGAGAGATTCGCATTACCATGTATTTGAGACTTCACAGTGACGACCGAACTGTCAAAAGATTAGAACTATAAAGAGGAGCAGATACTAAATAGCTGAGAAGTTTGAGTTTGCAGTCTTGCGGAGAAAAGGAAAATTTAATCTTTGTGGAGAGAAACTTGTGATAATCTGAGACTTTTGTTAGGGTCTTTCATTTTGGTTTGAAGTCTGTTGTAAATATCTATTTGGTTCTAAATCCATCTGTTCTGTTCGTAAAATAAAATCCATTATTTATCACCTATAGTCGCTTCAAAACGCAACTGCACTTCTGCGTTTGTGTTTTGCGGTCTGGAGAGGGATCTAAATGCTAATTTTCTTTTAGTTGTGAATGGCCTGCGATTACATTGGTTTTAGAGCTAATCCTCAAACTTGTTAAGAGGATCTTTCAAGGCTTGTTCTTTTGTTGTTGAGGTTACAAATTATTAAGAGATCTCACAGGGATCCACGCAATCCTCGCGTTGCCTAACTCGAACAAATGCTGTTCCATCATAGTGAAATCAAATCAGAGGAAAAGAGATTTCCAACCTATTATGTAAGATAAATATAAAAAAAACTAGATGTGAAATGAAGATTCTCATAGCCTCTGTAACATGGTAGAAAAACAATAATACTCATTAACACATAAAATGAGGGGGAAGAAAAACATGTATAAAAAAATCTGAAATGTGAATATGTTTCTGACTAGATGTAAAATTTCCTAGATTGTCATCATATGCAATGGCATATTTGAGACTTTTGATGAACAGCAAATTACAAACCCTCCAAATTTAAAGAAAAGCGACGTGTNAAAGATAGATATCGTGGTTTGTTAAAGAAAATGATGGATGATTGAATATAGCAAAAACACTTTTATTATTTTATTGTTGCTTGAACCTGAATCAATTATCTAAGAAGATAGAACTTCAATTCCAGAAATTAGGCAAACCTAATAGAAATCATGTCATGTTTGACAACTACCTAAAAAACATTTTATCAAAAAGTAAATTACCTAATATAACCAAAAAGGAACTTTATATTTTTGGAAAGGCTTTTTTT
>OVAQ01002848.1:0-11396 GCA_900406345.1 Erysimum cheiri | reverse complement strand
TATATGGTCGGAAGGTAACACATTCGTAACCCTTTTTTATTCTTGTTTACGACCAGTTTAAACATTTGTGTTCTGCTTTTTTTTTGTCTTTGAACAAGCAGAACTCTACCGCCGCACTTGTCACCATTTGTGGACAATGAAGCAGAAGGATATGTTCCTGATTTTGCTAAAACCATTTCAATTCTACAAGCAGCAGCCAGAAACAAAGTTGTTCCATTGCCAGATGTTGGGAAAGAGGATCCTCAAAACTTATTATATGCTGGTGTTGTGAGCCGTGCCGAGGAAGCAGAAGCTGCTGAGATAAGAAAGAAGGTTTGACTTATTTACCTATATATACATGAATAACTAGTCAAGCCTGTTAAAATTTGTTGATAAAGTTTGATGACTTTTCGATTTTATGTAGATGGCGGCTCTTGAGAAGCAATACCATGAAGAGCTTAAGNGGAAGTGTGATGGATGAAGGGGAGGGTGGTGAAGAAGCATCAGTTCCTGATAGTAAGCAAATTGCTAAAGATAACGTTGATATGCTCACAGTAATGATGCCCCGTAAGGATAGGAAGCTCTACGAAGCCATTGAGGTACTCTTCAGTTACATTCTAATCTTTTTTTGTAGATAAGTATTTATATAGCAAACTTAAAATGTTTAATTGGTGTTTTTTTTTTTGGTGAAATTCTGCAGATTGGGCAGGGAAGAAAGAAAGAAGGATTGGAACGAATCAAGGCGCGCAAGGAAAGTTTGAAACTTGTTAAAACTTGATCAAGTTTGATAACTTTGTGTTGTGCGGGTGATTTTATGGTCGATATCTTCCTCTTGTTTTGTCACTTCTTTCCACTTTTTCAAAGCATTCTAGCTTCTCCTCTTCTAGTCTTTAGTTCTTTGGGATACCTACACATATCTTCTTGAGTGGGTTATCTGATATTCAATGAGAAATTGGTGGGTGTAATTCAATTGAGGTTTACTTCTCAAATACCAAATAAACCCATCTAAGCTTATCAATGATGTTTATCATAGCATAGTGTAGGGTGTCAATCCATCAGGAAGCAAGAAGTAAAGTTTAGATTAGCAAAGTCTAATCAACTTAAAGTGATGCTAAGAAAACACAATATTAAACAATGCAATAAGTAAACTAAGTTAAGCATGTATGAATTTATTTTTATTGATTAATGAATAAGATACAACACTTATATATACAAGCTGATTGCTTTATTAAGCACAAGAGAGACTGTAAAATAATAGTACATTTTAGATATTTACAATATATATCTACTATACGCCCCCTCAAGATGGAGTACCGTAGGTGAGTGCAATCTTTTACCATCAAGTCATGAAACCATGTACAAGGAAGAGCTTTTGTAAGAGCATCAACAAGTTGATCTTGAGACGAGATGTGTGAAACTCTTAGTACTCTAATTAGTTTCTTGTTTTGAATCATTTCCCGAACAACGTAATAATCAAGTACTCCAACATGCTTCATTCTAGAGTGAAACACCGGACTGTCACAAAGATAGCTCGCACCAATATTGTCACAATAGATAGTTGGTAGTGAAGACGACGTATTGCCAAGTTCATACCAAAAAGACAATATCCACTAAACCTTCGAGGCCGTATGAAAGACTATCTGATACTGAACTTCAGTTGAATAGCGACCAAAAGTTGGGATTCTTCCCAAGATAAATAATAAAAACTCCGGTAGACGAATAATCATCCTTATCACCTACCTACAGTCAGCATCCGAGCACACATGAAGTGATAGAGGTGATGACACAACAAAGAAAAGACCATATTGAATCGTGCCAACCAAATAGCGAAGAACTCGATTGATCTCTTACCAATGGTCAACGGTCGGTGAATGCATAAACTTAGACAACCGATTGACTGCAAACGCAATATCGGGACGAGTGAAAGAAAGGTACTAAAGACTGCCAACTACAACTTGATACTCGGTAGGCAGGGAGTATCGTACCTACAAGTATAAGAGAGGCTTTTGAGGCAATTGGAGCGGCAACAGCTTTAGCATTGGTCATGTTTTACAGAGTACGAAGATTGATGATATAATTCTATTGAGTCAAACGAATTCCAGCCGGTGTACGATACATTTCAATCCCAAGAAAATAAGAAATAAGAAATGAGAGAGAACCAATCAGCTAGAGTAAAGATGAGTTTTGTCTATCATGGCATCCGAACTACCCGTATATAATTAGGGATGTCAATTAGGGCTAAAATCCGAAAGCCCGGCTCGGCCCGACCCTAAAAACACTGGGCTCGGCCCTAAATATTTTAGCCAGAAAAAAGTCGGGCATTTCGGGCTAGAGAGTTTTCCGGGTTTAGTCCAACCGGGCTCAGGTAAACCCTAAAAATTCGAAGTTTTGATTAAGTTAAAATACTTTTAAAGATTTAACTTCTTAAAAGTAATTATTTATAATATTTCTAAAAAAAGTTTCGTTATATTTTCATTTTTTACTGAAACCCTTAATTTTTAAATCCACTTTTACTATATTTCTTAGCTTTCATACCTAGACATGAAGCTTTGGTTTTTTTACTTGATATAAGTTGCATACTTTTTTATTTTATTTGGTGTTTACTTTCGGTTAACTTTTGATGGGATTAGATAAAAGATATTTATGGTGTTTTAGTTTTCGATTCACTTGGTGCTAGAAGGAACATTTCAAAGATTTTTTTTAATAATTTTAAAGTATTATACATGCATTTTAAGAAATATTATAATCTAACTATGATTTAATTTATGGATGTAATATGACAAAAACTGAATTATATATCAAATTTTAATGTCCTTAAAGCTTATATACACGTAGTAACAGTAATATATATAGGACAAAATTAAATTCTTATCAAACAAAAATAGTATTATTTACAAATAAAATTCCGAAAATCCCTATAATCTGGTGCGGGCCAGGCTGGACGTTGATATAAAAAATCGGGCCGGACCTTGTCGGACTAAAATGTATGCAAGTTTTACGGGTTTCGAGCCGGGCCAAATTAGCCCGATTGACATGGTTATCTATAATAAGTGTTATCAATGTATCATTTTCCAAACAAAACAAATACTCTGTCTCTTTTTTTCCAACCACACGAACAAATCAAACTCAAAATCAGGAAGAACTGGATCAAATTTGAATCAAGTCGCGACGTATATTCCTTCATCCTTCATCATCTCTATACAATTGAACAAAAATCGATGACAAAAGCTCAAATTAGAATCATCACTTCGAACAAACAGTTAAACGAAACTGATTTGAGATGTGAGAGAAATGAAGAAGAAATAAAGGAGAAATTGAAATTGAGAACAGATTGAGGAAGATGGAGACGACGAAGACAAAGCTGCCAAATCTCGCCGGGAGAAACATCGTCGACGAACGGCGCCGATGATGAAAGATGTAGTCGATGAAGAATGAATCGATGAATTGTTTTGATTTTGTGTTAATACTCAGTGGTAAAAGAGTCTTTTGATTTAGTAAGTAGTGGAATCAAAGAGAAGGTGTAGTATTTTTGGAAGAGAAACTAAAACAATGGCAGAAGAGGGTATTTCTCTATAATAAATGGACATGTAAGATTATAGTGATTTATTCTTGACATTAAGAGTTTGCGAAAATTCTTACAAACTTTTTATTTTCGTCTTTTTAGCATTTTTTTTCTTACGACTAAGAGAAAATATGATAAAAATATTACTATGTTTCAAAATATAAAATATTTAAGATAAAGCATACATACTAAAAGTATTTCTTTTTTTGTTTTTAAATACTATTTACGTTTAATTGAAAAGATTCAATCAATAATGAAAAACACAGCAAAATATAAATAGTCAAAAGTTATCAAATACATTTAAATTTTCATAGAAACTAGCAAACATCTTAAAATATATAAAAAAAAATTTCTAAAACATAAACAGATAAGTAATAGAAAAAAACCTAGTGAAAAAGAGAAAAATCTGTTTGCAAAACGGAAGTAGGAAAATTATTTTAAAACTATAAGAGAAACCTTTAATCTATAAGAAAAACTATAAGAGAATCAAAGGTTTCTTAATAAAAAATGATTAGGCTCCAGAACTCAACAAGTCAACATAGCAAGGTAAAATTGTATGGCATCATGTTAGGCCTACTCACTTATGATAAAGAAAAGGATGCACTTCGAACTTAGATACATGAAGCATACATGTTCACAATATATCTGTCTTTGCATATTAATATTACTATCCTCAAAGTTCAATTATATGAAGTTGTTTTGCCGTGTTTGACAAAAAAAAAAAGAAAACTCTATGCACAAGAATAGTGTTCACAAAAATGGTTCAAATCTTTGGATTATCAAAAGTATTAACATGGCAAAACAATTCATCTATTTGAATTGATTTGTTGTTTGAATGATCACTTATTATTTCATCTTTAGATACTTACAAGGATTTTAGACGGAACCATTACACGCATGTTAGTATTTTGACAGTTATCGACATTATTTAAGTTTAGTATATTTTGTGTGGGTGTGTATATATTGTAGCTAGCTAGTTATGTATATTTAGATTTGGTAATACGTATGTTGAATTTTAGTTTTTATGAGGTTTCTCATAAATAGTCTTCTAAGAAAACTCATGTTAAAAATAAACTATAGTAATATATTATATGTTGACTAACACAGAAGGGAAGCAACTAATATGAAAGAAAATGTTAACTTTGTTTTGTTGACTCCCATTTTTGGACTCCTAATAAAGTAAATGTTAAATTACATACCTTATACTTTATGATGTATGAATAGTAAGGGAAGAACAAGTAACTATGACATAGTAAAATACTTTTATCCCTCTATGGCTCTATATATATCAATCTATATTAATAAGACTATTTGTCAAAATGATTCCCCAACACACAAAAGAAAAATAAAACAGAAGAACTCCGTAAAAGAAATGACTACAAAAGAGCCGAAACATATGTTTTGCATTTTCCCATTCTTCTGTTTCCTTTTCTCATTCATTGCACAAGCCACCATCCATAACATGGCTTATCCTCTCTCTACAAGCTCCCGTTGGATCGTAGACGAGAACGGTCAACGGGTAAAGCTCGCATGTGTGAACTGGCCATCGCACCTCCAGCCCGTGGTGGCGGAAGGGCTGAGCAAGCAACCAGTTGATGCAGTGGCCAAGAAGATAGCGGAAATGGGTTTCAATTGTGTTAGGTTAACTTGGCCGTCAGATTTGATGACTAATGAGACATTGGCTTATAATGTCACCGTGAGACAATCTTTACAAAGCCTTGGTCTTAATGATGACATTGCTGGCTTCCAAACTAACAACCCCTCCATTATTGATCTCTCCCTCATTCAAGCTTTCAAGGTACTCTTATAACCTTTTTTTTATTCTAAATATTAGTGTTTTTCAATTATTTACTTTTTATTTACTTAATTACGTTTTAAGTTTTAACTATTTTAGGTTTAGGGAACTATATCTTTAAACATTAAAATGTATCTGTTCAAATAATTTTCGAAGTTTAATCATCATATTTTCTGTTTTTGATAAATGGTTTAATAATACGTAAACCTTCTGATCTTTTTTTTTATATATTGATAGAAGAACGGTATTTCAAGTTTCAATGTTGCTTATTAAACTACTACACAAACTAAATAAAATTGTTGAAGAACCAATATGTCTAAATAACACATCGATTCGTGAAGGAAGTTTAGATTTACAAATTCCATAATCAATTTTAGTGTAGTAGCTATTATTTTTGCTTTGTTTGGAAGGTTAGGAATTTTTTTAATAAAAACGGTCTCAATTAACTATTTTTTTTTTCTCTAAATAAGAGAAATATAATATTCAGGTACGGTCTATGCTGAGATAGGTCATTAGTCAATTCTTAATTAAAAATTGTTTGGTTTATTATAGTTAATGTAACTTCAGAACACAACACCCGTGACGTTCGTTTGGCCTTTTCCCTTTTCTGTTCATACAAACTAATTACATCATCAAGGACTTGTTCTAATAAATTTTGTTACTACTTTAAGTGATAATGTGATATAATGAAAAAATAGTTGAAAAATCATGGGTGTAGCATGGAAACTAATCTAAATAAACATAAGGGATATATCCGATGCCATGAAAATATTAAAAAACCAGGGTGATATAACTAAAATCAACAAACTTAACAGAAATCGCAATATTATAATATAAAACAGTGAAAATGAAATGTAAATGATGTTATAACCTTTTTCTTTTTGTGAAGATGGTGGTTACTACATTAGGAAAGATCAATGTGATGGTGATATTAGACAACCACTTAACCAAACCAGGGTGGTGCTGTGCCATGAATGATGATAACGGCTTTTTTGGTGACAAGTTCTTCGATCCCACTGTGTGGGTCACCGCTTTGAGTAAAATGGCTGCGACCTTCGACGGTGTCTCTAATGTTGTTGGCATGAGTCTAAGGAATGAACTTAGAGGGCCTAAAGAGAACGTGAACGATTGGTTCAAGTACGGTAACACTATTTTTTAGCCTATCATAGTATCATATATACAATTTTTTTTCTTCCATATGTATACATATTTATCGCATAGAAATATCTTTTAAGTTTGTCTTCTTTTGTTTTTAAGTCTGAGAAATTTAAATTTAAATTACCGTAAAAATAGGTTCTAGCTAATTTCATAAAATCACATTTTTAAAAGACAAAAGTATTAGTTATAGTATTAGTTCCTAAACCTTAATTACAAGAATTCCTAAAATTTATTCAGTTTTTCTGTGCATGAAACTTTTAAAAAGTCATTCATCAACTTAAAATTTGTGGTCGTTTTCAAATTTTTGTAATTTGGGAGTAATTTCGAAAAAAAATACATAAAATAAAGTACTTTTGAGAATTTGCCACCTGAAATTTTTATATAGAGAATATGATTAAGAAAATATGAATAAAAATTAAATACTGTAGTATATTCTAATTCTTAATACTCTTTATTACTTTTAAAAATTTGAATGCCATGTACGTAGGTATATGCAACAAGGAGCGGAAGCAGTTCATTCAGCAAACAAGAACGTACTTGTAATTCTCTCCGGTCTGACATTCGACACTGACCTCTCCTTCGTTAGGTCTCGACCTGTAAACCTATCCTTCACCGGAAAACTAGTCTTCGAGCTTCATTGGTATTCTTTTAGTGATAAAAACTCATGGGAGATCACTAACCCTAACGATAACTGCGGTCAGATTCTAAACCGGATGGCAAATAATGGCGGTTTTCTCCTTAACCAAGGCTTTCCGTTGTTCCTCGGCGAATTCGGTATAGATGAAAGAGGAAGAAACGCCAATGATGACCGGTATTTCGGGTGTTTAACTGGTTGGGCGGCTGAAAATGACGTCGATTGGTCGATTTGGGCGCTTCAAGGAAGCTATTACTTAAGACAAGGTAAGGTCGGATTGCCTGAGTTTTACGGTGTGTTGGATTCGGATTGGATTAATGTTCGGAATTCGAGTTTCTTGCAAAAGATCTCTCTTCTTCAATCCCCGCTTCAAGGTACATATATTGCAAAAATTACAAGATTTTGCTACAACATTTTTGTTAAAAAAAAATATAACTTTTGAATTGATATGGTTTACTAGGACCGGGCCCTCGAACTGACGATTACAATCTGGTTTTTCACCCGTTAACCGGACTCTGCCTAGTACGACCTCCCAATGACCAGACAAAAGTCACACTTGGTCCATGCAATAGTTCCGAACCATGGAGTTACTCTATGAAAACCTTAAGAATCAAAGACCAACCTTTGTGTTTACAGAGCAACGGACCCAAAAACCCAGTTTCAGTTACCTGGACGAGTTGCTCAGCATTCGGTTCGAAATGGCAAATTGACTCGGCCTCTAGGATGCATTTATCTTTGACAACAAGTAACAAGACTTCTCTTTGCCTTGATGTGGACGCAACCAACAATGTCGTGACTAATGCCTGCAAGTGTATGCGAATTGACAGTTCGTGTGAGCCAATGAGCCAGTGGTTCAAGATCATTAAAGCCACAAGGCCATTGAAGAGCTCGTGATTGGATAAACTGATCTCGTCTTTAGACAATTTGTCATCCAAGTCAGATTTGTTTTAAACCTCTTTGACTTGCCAAATCTAATATAGTGAGAATAAAAAATAATTTAACTTAAAAAAAATGTTAAGATATCTTTAGTATGATTTCTTTAATATATCATTATTATATTCAAGTAATATTCTGTAACTATATTTTTTTCTATTAGCAAATTGCAGGCATTAGTCACGAGACTCACGACATTAACAAGTAATAGGCTTAAAGATTCCTTTGCCCCTTCAGATGTTCCTCTCATATCTGCCATCCCTCTTAATTGGCAACTGTACTAAATCGGACTCTCTTGGATGGTTTTTTACAAAAACTGGAAAGTATACTATGAAGTCAGAATACCATATGGCACGACTTTTGGGACCAACTACGGCTAGACCCCGGGTTGCTGGGCCGGTTAAGTGCCCACCAAAATTGTAGCACTTTTTGTGGCAGACCCTTACGGGATACCTCTCGGTCTTATCAAACTTAACTTGACGGGGATCAATTGTGACTTGGTTTGTGCCCGATGTGGGATCTTGGAGGAGACGATTAATCATGTCCTCTTCGGCTGCCCTCCCTCACGCAAGGCTTGGGCCCTTTTCCAGGTACCATCAGACCCACATTTGTTTCCTACGGACTCCCTGTATGAAAATATCGACTACCTACTCTGGAGACAACCCTCACAATCCCAAAGTGATAGCTATACCTGGGTTTTATGATATATTTGGAAAGCTAGAAACACGAAGGTCTTTGAAAATGTGGACGAGAATCCTATGGATATAGTCCGATTGGCGGACGCGGAAGCACTGGCATGGCAGCATGCCCATGTGGAGGGGGAAAATGTGGATCCGACTATCTCGGTATCTACTCCGTGTCCTCGGGCGCGCTTAAACCCTCTACCCGCTAAGTTTTGGGGCCACATCTGCTTTATAGATGGATCCTGGAAGGCAAGTGATACTTACAGAGGCATTGGCTGGGTTTGTTCATCTAAAGACACGATGCCATCCATGGGAGCAGCAAATCTATGATGTAGTCTATCTGCTCTTCACACGGAGGTGGAGACCCTTGTATGGGCCATGAAGTATATGATTGGCGCTGATAATCGAGATGTAGCTTTCTTGACGGACTGCTCGGATTTGGTGAAAATGGTGTCTTCTCCTACAGAGTGGCCGACCTTTTCAGTCTACCTCGAAGAGATTGCGATGGATAGGGAAGAATTTTCCTCCTTTTTTTTTTATCTCTTTTACCCCGTAGCGAGAATGTAAAAGCGGATAATTTGACATGAAATATTCGTACCGTACCGCATTATGTTACATATGTAAACAACATTCCGCCCAATTGGCTTCTATAAGCTAATCTATATATTTTGGTGAAAAAAAAAATTGATTACAAAAGAGAAAATTGCATTGATCACATAAAATAAGGGAAAAATGTCAAAAAAAATTGCATTGATCACAAAAAAATCGTCCCAAATTTGAATGTTGGCGATTTTTTTTGACATTTTTCCCCGTAAAATAATGTGTAAATAGGAAACTTATAGGGGAGTAAAATTAACATGACTGAAGTAATGGGGCAAATACATAATTAGCAAAACTAATGAGTAAAATTTTCAAATTTTTTTCTTTCAAATTTACCACTACATCCACCACAGTTTGAGTCGGTCGTTACATTGCCTCTAGATGGATAACGAATGCGGTGCGTGAAGTTGACATGCGTGAAATGGTTGGCAATGCTTCTAGAAGCAGCCAATGGATGCAATTGCCGTGAAGATTTTTTTTCAGTTGAATTTTATTGTCTAATTCGATTTTACTCTCATATTTAGTCACTATTCACTAATAAAGTTACACCTTCAATTTTGCTTTTTCTTTTTCTGAAATCATCTCTGGTTTTAGTAAGCAATCGCCGTGTTAATTTTTTCGTTTTTAAGAAAAAGGAGACATATTTCTTGGTTAATTTTCTTATAGACCTCAATACTACAAATGTCACAAATTAAAGATAAGTTATTCGGTACCTCAATACTACAAATGTCACATAAGTCATTATCATAATAAATAAAGAGTTGAATAAGTGAATGATTGTAAGATAAAGTTAAGAGTTGAATGCCTGTATGGTTGTATTAATGTAATGTAAAAAATGAGTGTGTAAAATATCAAAGGAATATTCTTTGAGTTTGTACTACAAATACCCATGATTGAAAAGAGTTGTATCCAAGCTTGAGTGAGAAATAAAAGCTTAAGTGTAAGAGAGTCCTTTGTCAAAGTTCTTCGAGTATTCTTAATAAAGCTTTCTTTTATATAATCTCTTAACTATCTCTTATCCCTTGGCTTATTTGTATCATTCTTTCTCACAGAGTCCATACTTGGATCCTTAATACTTCCATTGTGGTTGTACCACTGTGTGAGTAATTGTGGTAAACTTAAATCCGACCAGGCGCTCACAAGTGTGTGTGGCTTTGCATGGATATTGACTGACAACTAGTCTGAATTCTCGTGGCATAGCCATTGATGTAACGTGTGCGCTATGCCAGAGAGCATAAATATTGCCTATTCACATGGCCATATTCGATATGTCATGAAAACTGTCGCTTTTGGCTTTCCTAACTCTCATCACACCATCGAATTAATGATTGCGAGACTAACATTTTGCTGAAATTTTGGAGATGCAAAGCATACAATGACATAAAACTGAAGGATGTGGCTGACTTTAAAATTGAGTTGACTATTTTTTTAGAGTTTATACGAATCATATAAATATATTTAGTTAAAATCACAATTTTAAACTCAATGTCATAAGAAAATAATTAAGGAATTCATATAAATTTAACATCTAAAATTTGAGACTAAAGTTTTTTTATACAAAGAAAATAAATCAATTTTCTAATTAAAGAATAGATTTGGACTGTTTATTTGTAAAATTGGTAGTCCATTTGTTTATTAACCCATTTGTTGCCGGTTTGATCACATAAAAACTGATAATCATTGCTCTCTCTCTCTCTCTCTCTCTTGTAACCGTCTCCCTCAGGCGACTTTTTACAGTTTTCTCTTACTCTCATCTTTACCGGCCGACGCTTGCTTCTTTGGCGTCGACGGTCGGTTCCTTTTCTGTTTTAGATTTCTATTTTTCAATTATCCTTAGATTTAAGTACTAATAACACCGGCCAATGATTCTTACGTTAATGTACGTATTTGGTGTTAGTCTTTCAATGTATCATTGTCTTTCTCTCCTACCGTGAGAGTTTCCTTCCGACAACAATCCGGAAAATACATCGGAGCAGTGTCGGCGCTTTTCCGCTGAAGATATTGTAGATGTAGATTCTGGATCAGCACGTTGTGCGCAGGACAGCTCGCTGT
>OVAQ01002847.1:0-11401 GCA_900406345.1 Erysimum cheiri | reverse complement strand
AAAAAGTTTGGAGTAGCAACGAAACTTTTTCAACACATTAGCGGAAACAATTATACAACACATTTAATTGTCTATTTGTTATAATAAACAAATGTCAAAATNCCCCATAAAAGCTACAAGCCTACAACGGCCACAAGATCAATGCACCATCAACACTTGATCACCTATCATTTAATTTTGTGTATTTTCTTTCTTGTTTTACACTTTTAGACCGTTGGCTACTGTCCCTTGTTGAGCCTATATAAGCTCATACATTTCTTATNTAAGTTCATACGTTTCTTATTGTAAAAAGATACCTTTCAATCATCTAAGAAATATAAAAAGTTTTTTTCTTTTTATTCAAAGAGTGTCTTTGCCTAAACAGTTTGTCTTTTTTGACAAAAAAAAAAAAAAAAAAAAAGTTTTTTTTTAAAAATTTCTTTTTTTTTTTTTTTTTTTNGGATTGTTTGTGTGATTCAAATAAGTCTGTTTCTCCAAAGATTCAAGAGAGTTAATCAAGCCCACGGATTGAGAGAATCAATTGCAAGTTTCGCCACCACCACCTCTACCTTCGTTTTCATCTTCGGCCAAAGCTTGTTGATCAGTTCTTGATTACCATTTGTTTATAAGATTGTTGAGTGATTCCCGATCCTATATATCACATAATATCTAATAGCCAAGTTAATTTAAATACTTGTTTAATTAAATTTTAATCAATTGAATTTAATTTTTATTATTTATTATGATTAAAAAAAATTTATAAAAATAATTTTTTATCTTCTTCGTCTATTTACCGTCCGACTATTTGTGATTGAATAGTGAGCGGATCTAATAAGATGAAGTTTTTTTTCATCTTTTTCTCTTCTCTTTTTTATAGAGAAAAAAAAACTAAATAAAATTTAAATTAAACCAACATAATTTAACTATTTTTACGTTGACAAATATTATTGTTCCGTCATCTTTTATGGCAGTGCAAACATGAAAATTAGTTTTAAAGTTTAAAGTGTTATTAAACTCATTTTAAAAGTTTATAGTGTTAGTGAAATTTTCTCGAGATTTAAATGCTACTCGGTGACACTTTGAAAGTTTAAAATGTGGTTTTGCCTATTTGATCTTTAAGATAACTCTCTCTCGAAGGCGATAACAAAGGCGATTTTCCCAAAGCGTCTCTTCGACCACAAACTTCGATCTTCCACCGTTTCTAGCCGGCGCTGGCCTCTCTGGCGTCGGTCAGCCCTTCTTCTTCTGTATAGTTTTTCAATTTCTTTCTCGTAGCATAGATCTAGGCGAATAATTTCTCTTCTCGATGGGGAGTTTTAAGGCGAAGTTTCAAATTTTTTATAACTGTCTTAAAATCCATTGGGAGAGTCTCGTTCCGACCGTGTTCCGGCGATTACTCCTGTCAATTCGTGTCGGTTTCCTTCCGTTGGAGAAGACTCCTGGTGGTTTCCGGTTTCAAGTGAACTTTCAAATCCGATTTCCAAAACCGCCGTGGAATTTCTTCTACATAAAAACCTTCACTGTTATTCCCTTTTCATGTCTAAATCAAGTCACTAAGATGAGCGACAATCTCTGGCATCGTTTGCAAAACATAACTCTCGGTGTTATCCTTGTTTCCTTTGTCTCACGAGAACTAGTAGGACAATTTTGGGATTATTATCTAATTGGATAAAATAATTCCTTAACACATGGAGATCCGAACTCTGATCGTCGAAGACATATGTGTTTATTCAACTTATATTTTTTGTTTGTCATAATTGTCTTTACTTCTTCCTTTGTCATGGCGACCACAGTTTTTGGATCTGCTGGTGTTGGGCAATATTTTTTGGTATCCACAACGTCATCTTTTGTGGCGAATAAGTCCGTTTTTTTCAGAAGGATTGGATGACGATTCGGACACAAATGTCTTGTCTTCTCTTTCCAGTGGTTTTAAAGTTCCTTAACTTTGAAACAAGAGAAACTATGCTCAACCAATCTTGGCTACTACGATTATTAGTCCTGGAAAATACCGGTATAGAAGAATTTGTGGAGATGGGTGCTATAATTGATTTTATTCTGACTTTGGGATTTACATGGAGAATAATCGTCGGTTGGCGTTTTGATATGTTTGGCATCTTCCCAAGTAGTTTTCAGATTCAGAGAAACAAGATAAATTGGACTTTACTCAAGGTGAGACAAGTGCTATGGGATCTTAGTGAGAGGTTCATACAAGGAGATCTATATCAAAATACTGATTTCAACGTTTTGAAGATATGTCTACTCAACGGACACATGAGGCTCTTGGCAAAATGGTTGGATATTTACGAGTATAGGCAAATAGGAACAACATTTAAATTCTGTTTATTAGTCAAAGTAATGCGATGTGCATTTTGGAGATGTGCATTCGGAGTTTCATCAAAATGGTGATAACCAGCAACAAGTGTATGAAGGAGGACATATCAGATTTCATCTATTAGCATATAAATCTAAAGAAAACTTGGTTACTCTCCACTCCTTCATCGAAATTGTTTTAATTTCTTTTATTTGTTTCGATGGTTGTATTAGAAATGTTTCTGAACTTTGTAAAACTTTTATCATCTAATATATTTTGATTTGCCGAAAAAAAAAAAATATAGTGATAATAACATTTTTGAAATTGTCCCTTAAACAACACATAAATATTTTCCATGGGTGTTTTTTTATTAATATATATGTTCAAAAGAAATCAATCTAACCCTCGTTTTATCAATTCAACCACAAAAATTGGTGAATCTGCTTCGATGCTTTGATCGAAATGGCTTCGTCTTCTCCAACTCAGCGAACTCCCGAACCACCAGGTCCCTTATTCTTCTTCAATTTCCTTTTTCAATCCCTCAATTTTCGAAATTTTTAACTCAATTTTGATCCATCACACCAAAGCTTTCGCTACTAATCATCTTCATCCGTTACTAATCTCTGTTTTAATTTCACCATAATCAAATAATTTTGTGCGTTTACGCCTTTTTGTATCAATTAATTTGAATTATTAACCGATTCAAATGTTTAACGTAACTTCAATTCTGATCGTAATGTGTGTTTAGAATTCAATTTTTTACTTATAGTTGCAAAATTCCCAAGCTGCTTCGTTATTACTGGATTTAGTGATTTCGATTTTTCGATTTTTTCGATTTGAAATGGTTTATGGAACTGTAGAATGTATGAGTTTGGATTAGATCATTTATAGTATCTCTTATTTTTGCAGCTTAGAAATTTGTATACTAAACTATATATTGTTTGTTAGTTAGTTTACATTATTGTTCATCTTTCAGTAATATATGTATGTATTTGAGTTATGCAATTAGTAGAAATGGTCATAAATCTCTTAGTTTTATTATGTAGGAGGCAGGTCAGTGATACAAGAAGCTAATGATTCACCAGTGCCGATATCAGTTTCGTCGCCGTGCGGGAAACGAACCAGAGATCCGGAAGACGAGGTGTATCTTGATAACCTTCGTTCCCAGAAACGTTATCTTAGCGAGGTTTGTTTTGCTTTGTAATTCAATTGTTTGCTGATTCTTGTGTGTTGCGAAATCGCCATTTCCAGCGTTTATATCAGTTCCACCAGAACACTTTCCTTTTTGGGATGGTTTAGATCAATAGCTTTTGTTAGTTCTCTATGGCTTTGCTTTATGAGGTTGTTTGCAATAGCTTTTGTAGTTTTTTCCTATTTTACGGTTTTTCAAATGTCCTGAGATTTCGCCATCTTCTTCTGCATAGATAATGGCTTGTAGTTTAAACGGACTAACAGTCGGAGACTCGCTTCCCGTCAACATGTTAGAGTCTCCATCTCGGCCTGAGAGCTTTCTTTATCACAGGTTTGAATATCTCTCACCCGGATTTTGTGTTTGATCTTTTTAGCATATCTGTGTTTATCAGAGTCCAAAGTTTTGGGAATAGATGCGATTATAGTTGGTACTCAAAATGATCTTTAAGTGGGTGTTTGTAAATGCCTTAAAACAACGAAACAAGTATTTCGAATTATCTCCTTTACAATTCGATTAATGTTTAAAACTTGATACCAGAAGATTCAAGCAGGCTCTAGTGGTCGTTTTTAGCTCTTTAGAGACTCTAGAGCGGAGCATTTGTTGTTGCAACATAGCTATCTGATGAGCATTCATGTGTTGTACGTAACACAGGGATGATTTACCATTACAATACTCTCCTATGTCAGAAGACTCAGAAGAAACAAGATTCTACGAAGACCCAACAACAACAACAAGCACTAGCTCCTCGCAACCCGAGAGCCGTCCAACTAGTCCAGTTTCACCATACCGATACCAAAGACCTCTTACTTCAACTAACTCACCACACCCGTCATCAACAATCTCACACCATTCATTACATTCACATACATGTCCTACCACCATGAGCTCCAATGCAACAACTACTACTACCACTCCACAGCCTCGCCCAAGAGGATCAGACACAGAAGGAAGGTTTCCATCGTCGCCTAGCGATATCTGCCATTCTGGTGACTTAAGGAGAACAGCTCTACTCAGGTCTGTTCAAATGAGAACACAGCCATGTGGTTATACTTCAAGTTCGGGACCGAGCAATATCGACGGTGAAGAGAGGATGTGTTCTAAGGCTATGGAAGAAGATAGAGGCTATAATAGAGAAGGAGAAGATATCTCTTACACTGAAGTCTCTAGTAAGAGCAAGTCTTGTAAAGCATTGGACATGAGACTTTGTGAAAGGTGATGAAAGCCTTTCATTACTAATTTCAAAAGACAGATTTTGATTATTATTTCCTTTTTCGTTTCTTTTTTTGATGCTTTCTTGAATACATATATAATGTACTTTTTTGTTGTCAACTCATTCCATTAATATTTAAAAGTGCAAAAATTTTCGAAAATATAGATGAAAAGCCTCTCGAGANATTTTCGAAAATAGAGATGAGAAGCCTCTCGAGATTGTTAGATTGGCTAATTCGGAATTTTAGGCTTGGCAAAAGGCACATGTGGAGGAAGAGGATTCTGTTCCAAATCCCCTAGTGCGTCAACCTAGATCCCTCTCACGGTCAAACCCTTTACAATCCACCTTTTCCGGTTTTAGGTGTTATGTGGATGGATCATGGAAGGAGACGGATAACTTTGCAGGCTATGGATGGTATTGGGAGCGGCCAACCGAAGAAGAAGTTTATCACCCTTACATGCGGAGATGGAGGCCTTGATTTGGGCGATGAGATGTATGATTGGCGCTGGAAATCGACATGTCACATTTTTGACAGACTGCTCGGACCTGGTGAAGGTGGTGTCTTCTCCAACAGAATGGCCGGCTTTCGCAGTTTATCTAGAAGACATCGCCTCCGATAGGGAAGAATTTTCATAATTTTCTCTATCTCTAATCAAACGAAGCGAGAATGTTCAAGCGGATAAGTTGGCACGAAATGTTCGTGTCCTGCCGCAATGTGTTACTTTTGTAAACCACATTCCGCCAAATTGGCTTTCTTAACCTAATCATTATATGCAGTTGACAAAAAAAAAAATAGCTCTACTGAATTTAGCAATTGAAAAACATTTTATAAACCTTAAGGTTCTAGACCAAAACGAAAGGTGTAATTTGTTCAAAGAATTTTATCTAGAATAGCAAGATTTTGATTTTTCAGTTTTATTATTATTATTTTTTTTTTTGGCAATACCATTTATTACACATTAGAGAAAAGTTACATAAGAAAAAAAAAAAAAAAAGTTACATAAGTTTTGGAACATACAACATAAGTCTTATAGTGTTGTCTATCTAGTTTAGCTAATCAATCTAAATTGTTGACAAGTTTCCTTTCCATACACATAGTCACATGTAGTCAAACTTACAGGAATAAGATGACATTGCAATAATGTTTTTTACAAGAAGAGACCATCATATCCCAACTTTTTTATTTGGTGATATCCATGCTACATCTACAAAAGAAACAATATTCTGTTTTCTTTGAAAGTATTGGATCTATGTTTTTGATGATCTCTTATAAAATTGTGAAAAGCCGAAATTAGTTTTAATGTCTACATGTTATACTAAATGTTAGACATACACAAACATTGTGTCCTTAAAATCTTGATTGGCCCCAAAAGGAATAACTCTTTATCTTTTTTATAAAAAAAAATTGATGGCCCTTGAAATTTTTTTAAAAATTAGTGGCCTAAATCATTTACTCAGCCTGTTTGTTTTATAGGCTAATAGGCTTAACCTTCATTAAAACATCTTATCCCCTCATTCATTAACCAATGTGGAATAATTAGTCTTAGATGTAACCAAAAAGGCCTTTGGGCTTCCTACTAATCACATGATTAAACCCAACAAACAAATTTTATTTTATTTTCGTAAAAATTTATATTAATTTCGTTTTTAAGTTTTTGTCGGTTTCTTAAGATATTTTCACAGCTTCCGAATCATTTCGTCTCTTCAGCGACGAAAACCAAAACAAACGGGAAGAAGAAGAAGAAGAAGAAGAAGAAGAAGAAGAAGAAGCTATGGCGGATCAGCTAACAGATGAACAGATCTCTGAGTTTAAGGAAGCTTTTAGCCTCTTTGACAAGGATGGAGATGGTTAGTCTTCATCTCATCTCATCTCATCTCATCTCATCTTCCTCTTTTTAATCTCTTTGATCGTAGTTTAAACCATTTCGGATCTCGATTTTTCCGATTTCGTCTACGATCGGCCTCAGATTCTAGAAATTTTTTGAGTCTGATTCTATGATACGCTTTAGATTTGGTGGATTCGATCTCTGATTTATGTGATTCGTGTTGTTTTGTTATTGTTTTTCGCCTTTGATTCTTCACGGTTTTGTTGATTCTTTGTTGATTGAATCGTTTGATTGTCTCTTTTGATTTCGTGTTGGTCCATCTCTTAGCATAGATTTGTGGTTTTGATGTTCCTTCGAAGCTTTGATTGAGGATCCTTGTCCTACTAAATAGCTGAGTTCTCTTTGGGTTCATAATCTAGAGGAAGAATAGTGCAAATTAGGTCAGAGATTGTGATTCAACAGTTGCTTGTAACCAAAATTTGTGTGGTCTTTAGGTGTATTTTGCATCTTTATACGTCAGTTGTTGCATAATGTTATACCAAAATGAACCAAGTATTTGCATCAATGCTACAGTTGCTACTAGCTGTGTGCAGAAATCAAGTTTCTTGTTTCTCTGTTCTGACTTTTGTTGTGAATTAATCTCCAATTGTCATTATTTCCGCGGTTTAAGGAGGTATTTTGCCACAGGTTTGAGTTCTCAGATACTTTTTAGTTTTAGCTTTTAGCACCTTTCAAGGTTTCTACATAGTGAAAGATTCTCTGATTCTAGTGATTTTCCTGGCATCCATTTGATGGTCATGAATTTGGTTGTTTGTTGGCTTTTTTTTGGTTCAAAAACGTTTATCAAAAGACCTGGTTTCATTCATGTTTCATATGTATAGCAATCTGATTGTGTCATGTAATCTACTTGTAAGGAGGCATGTGGGTGTGGCCACAGGTTTTAAGTTCTCCGATAATGTCTAGTTTCATAAGTGTTTTAGCACCTATCATGAGATTTATATAGTGAAAAGATTCTCAGATTCTAGTTCTTTTCCTGGTATCTGTTGATGGTCATGTATTTGGTTATTTCTTGGCTTTTGTAGCTTAAAAAGTTTTGTTTGACACACATAGTTATCACAAGATTTGGTTTCATTCATGTTTTCTAATGTTATCTTTGACTGATTGAAAAGGTTGCATCACCACAAAGGAGCTGGGAACAGTGATGCGGTCACTAGGGCAGAACCCAACAGAAGCTGAGCTACAAGACATGATCAACGAGGTTGACGCAGATGGAAACGGAACCATTGACTTCCCTGAGTTCCTAAACCTAATGGCTAAAAAGATGAAGGACACAGACTCAGAGGAAGAACTGAAAGAAGCCTTCAGGGTGTTCGACAAAGACCAGAACGGGTTCATATCCGCTGCAGAGCTGCGTCATGTGATGACGAATCTTGGAGAGAAACTGACTGATGAAGAGGTTGAGGAGATGATCCGTGAAGCAGATGTTGATGGAGATGGTCAGATAAACTACGAGGAGTTTGTCAAGATTATGATGGCTAAGTGATGATGATAAGAAGAAAAATGAAGAATAAAAGTGGCGATGTGATATGACCTTTTAGGCTTTTTACTATCTACAAAAAATGATTCGACCTTTAGTGTCTTGGAGCCTAGTAGTTTCTTAAAGTTTTAACAGACTGAATTTGTGATTTTGTGGGTTTTTTTTAATTTCTTGTTTGGCATGTTCAGATTTTGGTAACTAGAGTGGTCGCAAAAAGCCTTAAATGAGTATGAAACCCGAAATATGGTAAGGAAAGCACTAAGAAGTAGCCCTGGACACTTGGTTCTTCGGTTTGGTTATTTTGATTCTTCGGTTATTCGGTGCCTGCCTAATAGGATCTATATGGGAACCGAGAATTTTTCAGTTTGGCTCGGATACTTGGAAAGAGAACCGACAAGTTACTGAATTTGAATCGGGTTCAGTTTGGTTCGGTACCTAAAAAGTAGCCAAAATATTCAAATATCCGAAAGTATTTGATAAGAATGTGTTGAACCAAAATTTATTGGGTTTTAATATCCAAAAATTGACAAAAAGATATTGAATCAAAAATGTATTGGACCGAAAATAGGTTTGAGTAGGGGTTGTGCCAAATTTATTGGGTTTAGTTGTATGTGTACAGAAGTCGATATTTTCGGTTCTATTCGGATATTTAGTGGATATCGGTTTGATTCAGCTACCATGTGATATCCAGTGGATAGTATGATTGGGATCCTTCGATCCTTCATATATTAATATCCGGAACCGAACCAAAACCCTCATTTTTGGTTCGGTTTGGTTCAGCTTGGTTCGATTCTTCGTTTCTGGTTTTTATGTCCAGACCTATTAAAAACCAGCGTTTTTAACAACCCTTTACAAAGGTGGTCGCAATCAAGGTGCGCATGATGTGCTCGAGAGGCAATGTAAGAGGTTTAAAAAGATGATATAACTTATCGTATTAACATTTCGTTTCTTTATAATAAAGGGAAGTTGACTAAATAGAAATCGTAATACAAACAATTATATTTTATGAGATAAGTAGATAATGTCATAATACTATAGATTTTCATACAAAGGTTTTATATGAATTCTAACTGCATCATCAAAACCTTACTTGTAAGTCTGGAATTGGACTAGTCAATCTTTTTCATTTAGAATAATTGCACTAGAATGACTATAAACATTTTTTTAAACGAGGTGAATGACAGTGACTTTTTTTTTGTCAATAATTTAATATTAAAAAAAAATTTGGTTCAAATGAGTCAATTTGAAAAAATATTGTTTACATAGTACAGTACTACAGTTGTCCACAAACACTTCGAACAAACTTATCCGCTTTAGTATTAGTTCATCATTTTATTCGCTCAATTTCTTCCAAATATATAGTAAAACGTAACTACTCTGTTAGGAAAGACACCATCTTCACATGTTTTATAGCATATTTATAGAGTTTTATAAAATAGTTATAAAGTTTTACACATATATAAATACAATTTATGTATGTTTTTATAAGATCACACACAAATTTAAGTAAATCTCAGATTTTTTAAAAAATTTTGATAAAAATTTTAAAATGATACATTTTAAAAAATTATATTAGGAAATGGACATTTTTAACTTTCAATATTTAGAACATTGTGTGTGGAAGTCCCATTTGTCCAGTTACTGCAAAACACTTGGAGGTCCTACAAATTAGGTAGTTCTCACAATATTGTTGGTTACCAGAATAAATGCGTTAATAATTTGTCATCCAACCGTCACTTAGAAGATGTTATACTTTATGCATCCACACGCCAACAAATAGATTAGTCACAATTGCTTCAACATAAAATATTGTACACGCGTCATGTGTTACTACTAATCAAGCATCACATTAATGTGATTATTTTTTTTTTGGTTAAAAGTTATTTGTATTAATTACATCATTACATGTTCTTTTAGAAATTAAGAACCAATGAAAGTGTAAAACCAATATATCGAGAGATTATTCGTGGCATGCTTATTTTGATGATTTGGAGCTTGGATTGATATCAGAATCCACATCCCTCTCGATTATGTAAAGTGCAAACATTTGTCGAAGCATTCACGTTCTTTAATACAATATAATCTACTTCTATATAGTACTCCCTCTCTCCCAAAATATAAGAAGTTTAAGGTTTTATTCTCTGTTCCAAAATATAAGAAGTTTCTCACATATCTATGTAGCTTTTTGATTTATTTTATTTCAATAATTAATTAAAGGATTTAATTTGATCATTAATCTAGGCGAACATGTGACTTTTTGGTTTCTTATTCATTTTTTATTTTTTTTAAATTATTTTATTAAGCTTTAAGTTTCTTTATTTAATGCTTTTTTTTTGCAAAAAGTTGTTCTTAATAACTGAGCTTTTATCTCAAACCTCTTATATATTGGGACATAGGGAGAATTAAAAAAAAATAACTTTATAAAACAAAATTTGATTTTATAATATTTACATATCATTATAAAATCTTTTGCAAAAAACAAAATCATTATAAAATCTTTGTAAATTGTATTGGTTGCCTAAATTGTTATTATTTTCTTTTAAAAAAAAAGATTGCCTAAATTATTCAAGGATCTCTAAAATAAATGACACAATTACAAGTACTTTTTTCCTTTCCTATTTTTTCCCCAAATCGTGGCCTTGTATTTACTTTTTCTTCTGTTTCCATTTCTGTAATAACCTAAACGATTATGTATCCATATCTTTTCTTTTTCATTTAGCTAGATCCATTTCTTTCTTTCCTTTTTTTGGCTTTAGATTTCCACTTTTCCTACTATTTGTTTAGCTTGTTTTCAACCTTTTGCACTTTTCCTATTCCTTTAAAATTTTATAGTTTATGTATTGGAAACGTATATTTTCTATTTCCTAACTAGATTTTCTAATTTTAAAATTTCTATGAATTGGTAAATAAACATATAACATATTTAATTTGTACAACTTTTTATTTAGTTAATTGCTACTGATATAATGAAGTATTAATATATGAGATGCTATTTGTTATAAACTATGTTCCGATGAACTCCATAACCGTGGGCATTGACCACGTTCTAGAAGGTCCATGACACACTTCTAGAAGGCCCGTCCATAGTCGGCCCAAGGGCATAAGCGACCAAGACAATTGGGGCATCCATAGAGGCGGTTTAGTATTAGGCTTAGTGGGCTTTAGTGATTCCTAATCCAAGTGGGATTTGTCTCCCTTTTTATGTATATATATATATAATGTAACCTCATTCATTCTCAATAAGAATCACGAGATTCATAACACGTTATCAGCATGAATTTGCTCTTAACATCAAAACCCTAAAACTAAAGAACCAACAATCGAACTTGAAAGTTAAGCAAAGAGA
>OVAQ01002846.1:213-11403 GCA_900406345.1 Erysimum cheiri | reverse complement strand
CTTCTTGTATTACTTCCTGTACTACTTCAGAACTTTGCATCTATGTCAAACAATGTCTCAGCATCTCTATCAGTTATGCCCAATCTCTGAATCTCATGACATGTTCTGGTAATTATAAAACTTCAATCAACACAACATCTTCAGCTTTAACTTTGTGGCAGAAGCATACGGGTCTGATGAAGATAGAAAGATTATACTGCCTGGCTTTTTTAAGTTTTAACCCATTACATGACGGTCATGTCAAGCTATTGGAAGTACAGTTGCTATGAGGTAGGCTAGTATGTCCTTATTATTTGCTTAACGAGTACCTTTTTCTCTTTCAGGTGAACATGTTTAAAAGAGTGGTTAATGTTAATCATTATGCCCAGTCTTGTGTGTATCTATTATTGTCTATGACTCTTTGCTGACTCTATGTTTCTTAGTTGAATCTGATATGCTATATTATGCAAGGTAAGTAGTAACTGATAATTTCTTTCGTTGTACTCCACATGTTGTACGAGCTGATTAGAATCTATAATCATATTATTCAGTAATTGGGTTAGACTTAGAGCAAATATTGTAATAGCTAGATCCGAATTGTCAGATTGTGGTACGCATACAACATATATAAATTACACCAAATGCTATCATTAATGGATGGATTTTCGGTGTTCTATTTTATTTTTGATTATATAATTTCTGTTATTCAACGGGTAGTGGTGCAAATAAATTAAGTCATTAATATCTGACGTAGTAAGATTAAATGATAAAATGGGCCGCTAAACCAAAAAAAAATATGGGCTAATAGAATATTATAAAGGGCGATAGGCCCAAAGCCATGAAAAGTCAGCGCGTAGAAACACTCCTCCAGTCGCAAAAACCGCGCGTGCTAATAACTCGCCCGATTTCCCTCAATTTTCGTGGTCTATAGTCCACCAAATCAGCTAATTTTCCAAAATTGCCAAATTCCAGCGCGTGAGGAGAAGTGCTTCAACTTTTTCTTTTTTTTTGCTTTTTTTCCACTACGTAACAGTTTGCATCCATTTTCTGTTATTGTCACTTGTTAGTACTTGAGTCTCAATAAACGTCAGCATCTCCGCAGGAAATCGGCCTCGGACTGTGCCTCCTAAAACTAAGCCAACATTTCAATTCCCTGCAAAAACCAACCACACAGGGAATTGAATGTGTGTATATATGAGTTTTAGCGTATACTATATTTCTTAAGCAAAAAATTTTTACGACAAAAGCTGTAGAAATATTTAACATGATACTAAAATATATTTTATTTAAAATTCATTTTTAACTGGAAAAAAATGATAAAATTGCTCATGATGCAGCTATAATGATCACAAAGCTTGCACACTACATTGCCTTTCATAAATTAGCAAACGCATAATATATTTTTATTTGTAAGTATTTTTATCCTTAATAAAATTCTATTGTTTTTAAAACGTAACCACTTTCACATAGGATCAAATTTTTTGGTAATAGGTTTTTTTTTTTTTTTATATGCTTGATTAAAATTTTTTTTTTTTTTTATTATTTTTGTATCACAAAAGAAACAGCTATATGCTGAATATACTATCTTAAAAATGTCAGCAAAGGAAGATAATATATGACAATAAGGTTTTACCTATTCATAAAATCGATATCAATGTAAAGGTTTTACTTATTCATACAATGGAAAAATGTTTGTCAGCTACACGAACAATACGTCATCACATGGTCACACATACAAACAATTTAAATGTCTTGTTAACTACATGAAGTATTGCCATTACATAAGAACATCCCCAACAAACATACGACATGGTGAAACTAAAAACTAAAAATACAAACGAAAAATACAAATAAAGAAAAGGAAAATTCAACTTATCATAGAACTAAAAAACAAAATTTTTTAAAATCGTAAAAAAGTAAAATTTAAGATAAATACTATCGTATAAAAATTTAATCAGGAGGAGAAATCGTCAGAAATTTTCTATTACTCATTTTTTTATCAAAAACTCATGACCTAAAACAGTAAGTGGTCTTTGTGTCTTGGACACTTCTTGTTGTCCTTTCTAACTCGTTACGCTCTTCTCTACCATTATCTCAGAAAGTCCATTAGTCCCAATCGTGTGTGTGGATTATGGAGGAAACTACGATAAAGAGAAAATAACGAATGGCTTACTACTTTTCACGTGCCAAGCACATGCAATCCGGTCGGGTGAGTTGTGTACATCTCCCCATTTTATATATTTATTAGCAATTTCATTTCCATAAATTAATCGTCTTTGTTTTACTAACCTTCTTCGCTTTCTTATTTTGTTTTCTTCCTACTTTATAGATCTGTCATTTGATTCACTTTGTTTCTCATGTGGGTCTCTCTTTACCAAACATGAATGATAAACTAAACTTAATTAAGAGGGTGATAAGAAAGAAGAAAACAAACATTTTTGTTATGGTACTAAAACATTAATCTCCTTCTGTAATCGTTGTATTTTTGTTGATATGTAGTTCATTGTTGTTGTTTTTTTTTTCTTTTTCTTGATGTAAATTATATGTAATTCATTGTTGCAACTCATTGTTTCGTTGTAAGATTATTTGTTTTGTTAAATACGTCAGATTAGTGGTATGCAAATTTTTTTTTTTTTGACATGATTAGTGGTATGCTATTTTATTAATAATAATTCGTAATGTAGTACAAAGTCCTTTAAATTACTAGGCAACAGAGATCCAGCGAGTATTATAATTTGCTTATAAGTGATGACCATATGCCTCCTTTGATTTTATGTTGGAATTTATATTATTGTACTACAGTATGTAAGTCTCTTAAACAGTGATGATGACGACAAACTAAAAAAAAACATTGATGAGATGTTAGATTTAACATATTAGATATAACGTAACAAACAAAATCTCATAATTATTGTAACGAAAAAAAAATCTCATAATTATGCTTCTTTTTTCCACTTCATAATTATGCATTTTGATCTTCTTAATTACAAACTATAAACTAAATAAAATTAGTGTATTACTTCGGAACAAACTCTTAAGTGGTGTTCGAAAAGGATTAGACAACTTCCATTTTCAAGTTTTCAAGCTTATTAATATTTATTAATAAGCTTACTAAGTTGTTTTCTTCTGTTATGATCAGTCCAAATCTTTTCCAGACAAAAAAGGAGGTGAGAGCTATCTGTATACATGAGATCTAGCAATTGTGAATCTCAAATTATAAAATTAAAATTAAAAAAAAAAAAAAAACGTGAAAGTTTGAGCAAATCACGCAATTATTTATGAAATTCTATAAATTGTAAAGTACAAATCTATCCACAACAGTGATGTTCGTTTAGGTTCTCCTCACGAAATGATTAATCCAACAAACCATGGAATTATTATTTTTATATCGACAGATGATATTTTTTAAGAAATATAATTTGATGTACTATTATATTTGTAAATAAAAAAGAGTTAAGAATTCTATTAAGAGAAAAGTTCGATCCTATTAAATAGTTAAGAATTCGACCAAAATAGAAAAATGAGTTGTAGAGAAATCTATTGATCCCAAAATATACCATATTGTATATATATTGGCCAAAGATCTAGCGACTATTGTTTGTGGCCGAGTAAACTCTCGACCTATTCCGATTCCAATTATCGGTGTTTGTATTTTCCACGATAATCAATCTCTCAACATCACGTTAACTTTAGGCGGTTTGTAGTTCCAACCAACTCCACTTTAAGCGGCAAAAACTTCACCTTACCTTGATGTTTAAGCATCCACAAGTCCTCATGTCGATCTTAAGCAAGCAACTAGACGTTTCGTATGTTACATGCTCGCCTAGTTAGAAGCTAGCATCTCCCAATATTCAGAGCACGCGAGGAAATCACTTAAATTCAGAGCCGGCTCATGAAGCATCTATTTGCGGCCGCATACTTTATAAGATTTTTTCGGTCTATTTTGCAGAAAGATTTCTTTAGACCAGTGATAATAATATTTCTTAGAAAGATTGGGAACTCCCGCATGATTTAGTATAATTGATTCTAACTGCATCCAAAAAGTATATATTATATAATTTTATTTTATTTTTTGTCAACAATTCGGCATGATTTTTAGTATAATTGCGATAATACCGTATTTACATTTGAGTCAATGACTTTTAATAGCTTGGAAAAAAGAAACTAAACTAGACTAAAGATCAAGTTATCCATCTCATATTCGTTTGTTGCATATCTTAACACAAGTACATAACGCTGTTGTTTTAATGACCATAATAACTTTAAGTTGTACTATTTTGATACTAGCAAAATTTTGAATAAAAAATGTTATTTATTATTTCCAAAATAAAAAACAAGACTTAGAGATTCCCCTAAAAATAGATTACCATTAAACATGAACTAAACATATGTCATTAAGTGGCTATGATAAACAATTATTTCGAAGAGATCCAAATAATGCAACAGTGATTATAAAATGAAAAAGTAGACTGAAGTGTATAGGAAGAAGGGGACAAAGACAGTAGACATTAGTACATAATTCATTAACTTTTTACCATCAAATTTGGACCTTTCTTGGGAAAAGATAGAACTACAAGTTTTGGAACCATTATTATTAGGCCTTCTTTTTACAATTTAAATTAGTTAAATCTCAATGATATAACCTTATAATATGTTTTTTGCAGGCTCAATAAATGTAGGCATCAAAATGATGGGTTCTCTACTCACGCGAGGGGTAAGTCCGTAAGTGTGCGACTAAAAAGAACCAATTACAACTAGCCTTGCTAGTTCATGCTCATGCCCCCTATAGAAACGACTGGTCAGGAGATATACAAAAAATCTTACACGTAGTCTAGTTAAAAGAGACAAACCTACATTTACTGTAATCTTATAGCTGCGTGATAATCCAAGTTTGCATAGTATGTTTCTGACAATATAATAAGAAAATATATATTTTCCTGTTGAATTTTAAACAGTAAGACTTATGATTTTTTGTTATTTAAGTTTTGAGTAGGATTTATGATTTGATCTACAAATTAGTTGGATGCTAATTTTTTTCATACGTCATTAATTATTTCCGAATTTTTTCGGATCTAATTGTGTCAAAAAAAAAAAAAAAAAAATTCAATAAATTTGAACTTGTAAACGAACCGGATGATCATTTAGGTGGACGGTTTACTGATCGAATGGTTCAATCTGGATTTCTAAATATTGGTTTAATATTTTTATTAATTACCTTTGTCCAAATGCAATGCAGCCCAAATGGTAACACCCACTGTTAAAATCTTTGATGGTCAGATCTATAATTTAAATCTCATCTAGTGAATAATAATACATATGAATTTTATTGGTCACTCATAAGACCAAGTGCAATGGCACATTCGACCGAGTGTGAGAGAGAGGTTGTGACTCATAAAAAATTAAAAAGTAATGGAACAGTGTAAAAAACAGGAGAGAGGGGTTGTAACTTTGCAACCGGTTATATGAGATTATTTTAATATCTCTCTCTCCTTCTCTCTCTTTTCTCTTTCTCATTAAATTTTAATAATAAAAAAATATTCCACACCCACTCCACCTATTTTACCATTGCCCATGCTCTAAGAGTGTCAATGTGAACTAGACGATGTATTGTGTTAAATTGAGCACTGTCCCATTTCCTTGTGCAAGTTTTGAAGCTGAGGCTTACATCTGGTGGTAAGGTGGTACACTTATTTCATCAATGGTCACATGGTAACTAGTACTAGTACACTATATACTGACATCTTATTATATAAAGTTGAGTTTTCGAAGTTAGCAACTCAACAGATCGCGACACGTGTTATATTTATCGGTTATAGATTTTGACATGTGTCAACAAAATATTTGTTTTTAATAATTTTAAATATGTAAAATGATAATTATGAGATAATATTAAAATTTAAATAAATTTAAAAATGAAAGAAGATAATGCTAAGAAAATTATAAATAAAATAATTTTTAAAATATAAAAAAATAATGTTAAGAAAATTCATAGGGATGAATTTTCCCTACTTCATGAAAAGTGAAAAATTAAAAAAAAAAAAACTCTTTGGATAATTACTGGTAAATATATGTATCTTTTAAATTTAATGAAAAAAAAATCACCCCTACTTCATGAAAAGTAATTTTTCAAAAGAAACTCTGTCGATAATGACGGGTAAATATATGTATTTTTTTAAATATATCGTCGAACTAATGAAAAAAAAAACTCTAAAATTTTCGCCTCCTCTCTGTTTCCTATATATATATACCTTGATAGGTTTTCATATCAGCTCTTATGGATTTATTGCGTTGTATAACTGTTACTATAATTTTATAGAAATTTTATGTTTTTATTATGATTATAAATGTTTGACAAAAAAAATAAAAAAAATTATGATTATGAATTTGGAGGATGTGAAACAAATCATATGAAGATTTCAGTGATATTTCAACTGATTGGTGTAGAAGCTATCATCGTATTATAATGTAAGTTTTGATCAAAACCTTATTCTTTTGGTATTGGTTTATATGTTTCAATAATTAGTGTCGAACTATTTTGTTAATGTTTAGTAGATGATTTATTTTATTGGATGAATATGTGAATTTCTTTCTAATGTATTATATGTTTTATTTTTGATGTGATTATTTAGGATTATTTAGGATCATGAAAAACAATTATAATTTTATAGATAATCTTAAGAAATTGAAACAATTTAAAAATATAAAAAGATAATTATGAATTATAAATACTATTACTAAAATAAAAAGGAAAAACAATTATAATTTTATAGATAATCTTAAGAAATTGAAATAATTTAAAAAATATAAAAAGATAATTATGAATTATAAATACAATTCCTAAAAGAAAAAGGAATTGTAAATACTCATCTCTATATAATGGAATAGGTAGTCTCATATTTTCCTTAGCAAACAAAATAATTTCACAAAATACCACCATTAATTGGATTTTCTCCTATTGAGAAGTTTTTGCTTTCACCTATCGTTGAAAACGTGAGGTACGTATGTGGGTGTCGTATTTTGTTGCATAACTAAATCGGTGAGCTTTAATTTACGTACATATAGATGTGTTGTACATATAGATGTGTCCATATAGTGGTTTTAATTTTGCGGCTTGAGGTACGTATACGTACATGTAGATGTGTCTATATAGTGGTTTTTATTTTAAAGCCTGAGGTACGTGCATGTAGATGTCTCTGTAAATAATCTTGATAGGTGGATCAAAACCTAATTCTTTTGGTATTGGTTTATATGTTTCAATAAATGATATCAAACTATTTTGTTAACGTTTAGTAGGTGAATTTCTTTCTAATATATAATATGTTGAATTTTTTATGTGATTATTTAAGGTTAGTGTACTAATATTTTTGTGGATGCGAGAATTTAGAGAGGTTTGATATGACTATTCTATTATAATAGAGGTTTTGATCTAAATGTGATATTGTCGTATCCTTTATACATTTTGATTAGTTTAAAATTCTTTTGTCAACGTTTAGGAGGTTGATGCGTAAATATTATTTCACCCAACATATAAAATTTTGAAACATGATTGATAATAAAAAAACTATATAATTAAAAATATATTAAAAGAATTAATAAACAATGAGAAAAATTAAATTAAGTAATTTATAAATATTTTTACAGAATATCTAATTTTATCTTTTATACAGGTTATAAAATTTAAGTTATAAATCCGCGTATGCAAGTCTTAATTTTTGTTTTCTTACACGGGTTATAATTTTTTTTATTTTAAACCCGCGTATACGCGGGTCCTTATCTAGTGCTATTATAAAAGCAAAAATACGTACATACAAATGTAAATTCTTTTCTTTTTGTTCTTTTGCAGTCAACTAAATTAAGTTATCCATTGAAACTTAAATCTCGAAATATTTTTCAGTAAAAAAAAAAAACTAAATTAAGTTATCAATTAAAGGTAGATGAAATAAAATGAAGAATATCGGTAATACTACATAAAAAATTCTTTTGTTAAAAATATAATGATACTAATCTTAAAACGAAATTATTGTACTTGAGTAAGAAAAAAATAAACAACTTAGAAAAGTTTATTTAAATTTGATAATGAGACATAAAACTATTAAAAATATTCTAAATCATTTACGAGTACTAGAGTGGTATTTGAGTAAGAATATGTGTTTGGCATGAATATAATCTTAAAACTGTTTTAAAAATGGACATACAGTATTCTCAATTATTTCATTTCCTACCTACAAGCCAAATCTCAATTATTTAAAAAAGCAAATATCCCCTAAGAAATTATATATATATAATACTCCCTCTGTTTTTTTTATATGATTTTTGTTGAAAATATTTGGTTTAAAAAAGATGGATTTTCTCACTTTTCTATGTAAAATTGTTAATGATAAATTATAGAATTCAAGAAAAATGACTAAATATTACTAGATTAGAGTTGTTAGAAATTATAAATCGTAAAAAATAATATATTTTAATATGTTTGTTTTTTATATCTGAAAAACTAGAAAATCCTATAAAAAAAACAGAGAGAGTATTATTTACCAGATTGGGAAGAAGCCAATTTTGAGGAAAGAAATCTAGAATTGATTGTGAATGTGAAACCCAAAATAATGAATGTCTGCTCTAATGACAAAGCCACTTTGACCAAAGCCTCTCTATCTCCTTATTTTAACCATCAAAGCTTTATAACTCTCCAACTACCACAAACCCAACTTTCAACTATTTCTCTTTCTCTCTTTCACATGAGAAGCTAAAGTCCTTTTGTGTAATCAAGAAAACTCTCTTTTTCTCTTAGAAGTAATTAAGAAGGTCAAGATGATGGAGGCAAGACAACAGAACAATGTTCAGTTNGTTCAAGACCTTCGATCAAGAACGTGACCCACCCGGCTAAATTACATCAAGAAGATCATCAAAACGATCCTTTATCTCCCAAAATCAGCTGCATTGGTCAGGTCAAACGCAGCAACAAGATCGTTGGCTTTCCCACGACCACTTCCACCTCCATCACCCCGGCCACTCACCACCGTTACTTCAAGCTCAAACGTCTTTTCTCCGGCAAGAATCTCACTTTCGCCGCTACCACCGCTAAAACTAGTCGAGGAAGGATCAGAAAAGACGAGTTTGATAGTAAAAAGATTGCTGTCGTCATCAACGTTGCTGATTTAGACCCGCCTTTGCCGGTGGTTAAGAAGAAGCACGAAAGTTCCGCCGGAGATAAAGCGGCGGAGAATCTGTGGAAGAGGAGATCTGGTGGTTGTCAACTTCGGAGTTTACAAATTCAACCCAATGAAGCTCATCAGCTGAAGGTAACAACTGTTTGAGTTTGGATCAAATATTTTTCTCTTTGTTGTTGTAATTTTAGTTATTAATATATATAGTTTGTACAAATACAAAATTCATAGTTTTGGATGTCTTTCAATATCACCTATCATATAGTTCTTATATATCTGATTTGTTCGAGAAGAAATTGTATCATTTTCACAAATTTCATGGTTTAAAAAAGAAGAAATGATAAAAGTATCCAGAATTGCAAAAAAAAATTTATTACGGATGAAAAAAAGACTAAATAAAAAAAAAGTTCATTGGTTTAAATAGACAAATCCAAAAGAGCCCAGATCTGTAATAGACTGTAGTGGTACATAAATCCAGAGTAATCCGAAGTTAAATAAGCCAAACAAGAGTACGTGTTTAATTGTTGAGAATTTGCATTATTGCACAAATTGAACATAAACCGACCCGACCCACATGCAAGCATATATATTATTTTCTTTGTTAATAATAAAACTTATATAATTTGATAAGACGATTCCAAATCCAATTAAAGAGGAACTACCCTTGCTAGCTACTTAGTTATCATATTTAGTTACTTACACTTAATTACTTTTTTTTTTTTTTTTATAAAGAGAAGAAAATAAGTTGATAAAGTTTTAAGAAATAAATTTTTTCATGGAACAAAATAGAAAAGACGAGAGGATATGAGTTGGACCAAAACTGAAACATATACAGTAGAAGTAGTCCCTTGATGTGGATAGGAAGTTAGGAACCGACAGTGCGAAATTTTGAATTGTTTGTGATATCACTTTATGAAATATATTCTGGCTTTATTTTTTGGTAAACTTCATGTAAAATCTAATTGCAAAGTTTTTTAGAATTGTAATGACATAAAACTAGTAAGATAGCATCACATTTTAAGGTTTCAACATTACAAAAAGCGAGCAGTTGAATTATGTTCTATTGACTCAAAAGTTAAAACTAGTACTGACCACCGGTTATTTGTGGGGAAAATGGTGTATTTCAATCTCAACAATTTGCGCAGTACCTTTTTTTTACCAGAACAATGTTTCAGTGTCGGATCATTCCCAAACGCTTTAAAATTTTCAAAAATCATCTCCAACTCTTTAATATGTGCGTAAATCACAGTCGTCGGTAACAGACGTTAGTCAATTGTTATTCCGGATGACTAGCTGACATGTGTGTCTCACGAGGAGACACTTCATAGAAGCCAAACGAAAAAAGTGTGTATTTCTACCTAAACAATATATTTGGTGTCTTTTTCTACCTAAACAAATATTATGTGTAAAACTTTCGTTTAATTTTATAAATTTAATTTAACAAAATTGTGTAAAACTATGAATTTTATGAATTTAATTTAAAAAAATTATGTAAAACTCTACGTTTTTGTGTGTGTGTGTGTACACGTTTAACGTTAATATGCTGAATAACGTTAAGAATGTTTAACGTTAATTGTTCATATTTTATTAAGATCTTTTTGGCCGAGTAGCACATTTGGAGAAGGTAATATGCTGAATAACGTCTTCTGATAATTAATCAGATAAGGAAGAAACATTTCTTTTTTTTTAATGGAATTGCCCATATAGAAATTTAATTCATCATAGACAAACAACACTATGATTTGAAACGATAAACAAAGTTCATCTAGATAAAAGTAATACTACATACATAAGGGTGTCAAAATGGGTCAAACTTTATGGGTCAACTCAAACCAAACCAACTCATTAGCTTAATGGTTTTAATAAATGGGTCATAATAAGTTCATGGTTCAAATGAGTTAATAGTTCAATGGATTGATGGATCATATGGATTGGGTTGTAATGGTTTATGAGTTAACTATTAACTCATCAAGTATAATATATTATATCACTATTATTATTATATAATAGTCATCATCATCATTATTTTCATATTATCATCATTATTATA
>OVAQ01002845.1:0-11411 GCA_900406345.1 Erysimum cheiri | reverse complement strand
TCAAACAATATTTATTAATCGAAATTTATGTTAAACAATAAATTATAATATTAATTAGTTAATAAGTTAATTGAAATTTTTGTTAATAATAGCTTTTTCTAACAACATTAATAACTGANTTTTTGTTAAAAAAAAATTTTTTTTTTTTTTTTTTTTTTTTTTTTTTTTTTTTTTTTTTTTGTCAAGGATTATTTTTGTCTCATATGTATTTGAAAATAAAAATGGAGCTGGTCGATAGAGTGCTTTCTGACACGTGCATACACGCTCGTTTTCCACTTACACCAAATGAGGAAAGTATTTTACGGAAAAAAATCATTATGTTACTAAAAATGGCCTTTTTTGGTGAAATGATAATAAATATTTGCGTGATAATCAAGTCTTCGTCTTATTATTTGTGGGCTCCAACAAAGACGGGTCGTTTCTTTGTGAACGTTACAGAGAAGAATCTGCTCAGGGAAAAAAGATTTTGCCTAGAATATCATTTGACTATAAAATATTAAAGACCCACCAAATCAAACGTAACTCACATGCTCACTCGCATATTCCAAAACTTTTTGATTAGTTGTTATTCAAATAATGTTCCCCGAAGTAACACCATCTTTTTCACTACTCTTTAGATTTTCTTTATGTAAAGTTCCAACAAAAAAACAAAAAAAACTATTATCTCTCTCTCTCTCTCTCTTTAATCTACCATCAGTTTTCGAATTTATAAGTATTTAAAAGAACACATAAGTTAACCAAAATAATCTTGTCTTTTTTTGGTGTTAAAAAAAAAATATTGTCTTTTTTTTCAATTATTGTTACATTTGTTTTATATAAAACATTTACTATTTAATGCATGAGAAAGTGATTGTTACATTCCAGCCCATGCACTGTTTTTGAGTTTCACCCAATTATATACTTTTAACAAGTAAAACCCACATAACAAGAACAACTAAATCTCTAGAACCATATTTTGCTTCATCAGAAAAAGTGAAAACAGAAATGTAGTTTCGTCTATGTTTAACCGATAGTGTGATCAACCAGAGATCCCTGGATTATTCAACTAAATTAAGCATCTAGGAAATTCCTAGAAGAAAATCAAAGTGGGAGCATTGCTTCGTTGAACCCAAGTGACCAAGTTAAGTCATCATTTGTGACATTAATTGCTTCGTTTATTGATGAATTTTGAATCTTTGGTCGATAAATTCATTATAATGAGCTCGGTTTCGCACAACCCGATGACTTGATCCAGTTTAAATTATTTTTTCAAAGAGACTCTTATAAATTCTAAGAAAATCAACTAACACTTTGGATGAGAATTTTGTAATCATATTAGATTTTAATCTCTAAAGTTTCAAAAACAATAAACAAAACTTTGCAAGATATTACAAACTTAATTTATAGAGGAGGAAAGAGAAAGTATGTCAACTTCATTAAACTTGACATTTTGACATTTTTTTGTTTTTATGGAGGCTAAGATGTTTAAACATAGCAGCAATAAAGAGAATGCCGTATTTCCTTTGTTATGCACNAAAGATCAGGAAGATAAATAAATAATAGGGACTTAACTAAAATAAATAGGATATTATAAAGAGAGTTCCCAGAAGAATGGGAACGAATCTAAAAAGTAAAATCACTTTTCCCAAAAGCGAAACGAAATTAATTATATAAAACAAAAAGGTAAGGTTCTTCATCTGTTCATCAACGATCCATAGGCGAATTTGGATTTGTGCCTAGAGCAGTGGGCGAATTTGAAGGTACATTCGGGTTTCCATTATCAAAATTTTATAGCATAACTTTTTTATTTAATTTAACTTTATTCTGTTGACCAAAAAAAAAAAAAAACTTTTTTAACTATATTCCCACAAGATATGGTTGTGTATGACCAAGCAAAAGATATTATTGCATAACTTTAACTACAAGGCAAAAGGCCAAGAGCAAGAAATTTATAGGCACAAGTGAAATCAATGGGAAATAGCTGGATACAAAAGTAAGACCTTTAATGAATGACTTGGTTGGTTGCAGTACTAGACTATACACTGAAACTATTTGAACAAAATTAAAAGTATGAAGCGTATCTCATTAATTTCAAATTATCTTTCCCTTATTTCGATTTGTTATCTCAGGCTGGTCGAAGATGCATATTTTCTATGTACACTTGAAGATCCGATCCTAAGTGCTTAATTCTTGAAGCATGCATGACTATACACGAACTGAGTAGATGAAGAAATTGCCATGATGAAGGAACAAATCGAGAGAAGCGATGTTCGTTTTTATTATGGTTTTTGTTTTATGTTATCAAAATTGTCGTCATGTTGAACTAATATAGACGCTATATGATTCAGGGGAACATATAGAGTCCTCTTTCTCTTGTTTTAAAGATGTGTATAGCTTATGAAGTTGTAACTTTATTTTTATTTTCTTTTGAAAATGGTTGTCAATAATTATTTCTGTTTTTTTTATATTGATATTGTTTTGACAGTGGAGAAAAATCTATATGTCCTTTACTTTGATGGATCATTTACTTTACATATAGAGTCCTCTTTCTCTTGTTTTAAAGATGTGTATAGCTTATGAAGTTGTAACTTTATTTTTATTTTCTTTTGAAAATGGTTGTCAATAATTATTTCTGTTTTTTTTATATTGATATTGTTTTGACAGTGGAGAAAAATCTATCTGTCCTTTACTTTGATGGATCATTTACTTTACATTGACGTTGGTATCCTGGATTGGTTTTTATTTTATATGCCCATGATACTTGCAGAAGATTGACGTAAGAGCTTTAATGCATGCGCAGGATTGACAAGTGAGAGAAGCTATCTTTGCCATCCCTAAAACAGTTTAGTGAAAAAAAGAGTGGTCGTAAGAAAAGCGGCAAAAAGAGACACATGCATGTGATTGATTGTGTATAGTTAATTCTCCTCCTTGCTATAATGCTAATATGCTATCTCTTTTTTAATTCTTAAAGTTTTCATTAGTTCTTTCTAATCACCACGTACGTCAGATGTGATGCTATTATTTTAGTGATATCTTAACATCTAACCCTCCAAACAAGCTCCTGAGTCCTGAAGGCAGGATAGAATTATTTTTTTTCACATTAATACAGAGAATATTGACCTTACAAAAAAATTATTTGACCGAATTTAGGGGCACGTACCGTAATTCGTTCAACGTTGACTAAACTGGACTACGTTACAAAACTAAGTTAGATGTAGACATGATCATCAGTTATATGATTTTAACTGCAGGACAATGACCGAAAAAATCATTTGACGGTTGATAAAAATTTAATCGTGGAGTTTTGAGCTTTAGTACGTGTATTTTTCCCATCAGAATTAGAGTTGTTCAAAATACCATCTGATTAGCCAAAGCAATTCATCTTCATGCATAAGAACTTTAGATCCTGCTGTAACTTAAGAATAATTTTTACTTAAATCAGCATGTAAAACGGATCATGCTTCAATCAGCATGTACGTAGTATGGATTTAATTTTTCTTTAATGTCTCTATGGCTGTTCACATGATCACATTTTTGAATCGTTTTTTGTTTTAAAGTTAAACACGTAATAGTTTCAGATTTCGCTATGCATATATACTAAACTCGAATTTTGATATATAAACACATTTGAGCTTTTTTTTTTTGTTTAGTTTCTATCCATTAATTAAGTTATTGAAAAGAACTGATAAAAAGAAAAACTAAATAAGCTTGGATCGTGTCAGTTTGTCAATACTCCAACCAACAAACCTTTTGAAGAGGGTTTGGATAAATTTTTAGAAAAAAAAAAACAAAAAGTAAATCGTAGAAAAGTAACAAAACTCTAAGCCGATCTGAATACTATCTGGTAATGGTATGGTAAAGTAACAAAATTTTATTATGACCATAAACCAGTAACTTATTATTATATTATAAACTATAAAGTAACAAATTTTATACAAAAAAATTTATATTTCATATGTTTCTAAATTCCAGGTTTGTTATAAAAAAAAAAAAAAAAAACGATTTTGTGGAGTTCTGGACTATATTATATAGTCTTGCTTATTAATTGACTAGGCATTAAAAACCCTAATTCTTTGTCTGACAAAACAACCTACTATTCAATTTATAATTTAATAAAGCTCTAACTATTCTTTATTGTTCCCTCCCTTCCCCAAAACTTTAAATTTCCCTCTCTTTATTTATTTATTTATTTTTATTTAGAAAATGTATTGTTATCAGCACCATTCGTCGGGTGCCTGTTTTTAGAGTGGGAAAATAAAAAATAGGAAATATACGTTAAAAGAAAATTGATACAGTACTAAATATTTTACGTAGTGTATTTGTTTGGTATACTACTATTTATTACTATTAAGATCGAAATATTTCATGTAGGTGTGATTTTGGTGGGGTCTTTAATGCCTAATATTATTCTTGGATGAATCCAAATCTCTCATGTTGAGCATTTCTTTACTACCATTACTATTTACTAACCTCGTATTTGTCCCAAGCAAATAAATATACTCGATGATTAGTTGATGGTTACAAAAACTATTTCTTGATTTAATAATAATTAAATATTTTATAATATAATAACCAAATATTATGGAAACCCCGATCTGAAATCTATTTCATTTCTTTCTAATTCCAGGGTAGACTGGGTATAGTTATGCAAAAGACCGGTGGTGTATAGTTCAAATATATAATTTTTTAAATAAACAAAATGTATATTTAATATTAATGTTAAGATTCTAAGATATATATACAAATCACATATTATATTAATAAATTTTAGATTTAAAATCATGTTTTAAAAAAAAAAGCACTATTCATTTAAGGTTTTGATGGGTATGTGATTACAACAAACTGCGTTAATCCTTTCCAAAATCTCTCTCTCTTTTTTTTTTTTAGTTATCNTCTAATTTATATTGAATTTCCATTGGAGTAAAATGGTTAAGGCACTTTTATAGTCTTTCTCATGAGACCCTTGACAATAATAATGGAATTTATTAGATCAATAAGTGAGTTTCGATCATTTTCTTTTCTAATAGCTATTCTAGTTTAACTGAAGATTAATCACCGTTTGATACAAAAGGGAATTTAACTATGTGTTGGGATATATGATGGTCAAGTAGTACGTATAGCATGGAGCCATCGACGACGGTGTATTTATATGTTGTAGACATGTATATATACTATGCGTAATGATTTGTTAGGTGAAAAAAAAGGATGCATCTAAAGTTTCTGAAAAAGAAAAATTAATATGTGTTAGTTGTAGAATCATTAAACGGATATTAAAATCTTTTTGGGAGAGTAAGTGTGAAAAATATGTGGGTCCTCACATGTGTAAATCCTTCTCCTTAAAACCACCACTTCCTCTCTTCCATTTCTTCAGCTTTCTTCTCTTGGCTTCATCAGGTCATTTCTCTTTCTTTCTAGTGATTTTTTGTCTGTTTTTTTTTTTATAAGTTTTGTTATCAGTGTTAAAATGTCCTAAATGGTTTGCACTTGTGCACCTAAATTTCTTTAATGTTGAGAGATGATTGCTAAAGAAGCTCAAAACTTAAGTTACATGAACTTAGTTTGTAGGGGTAGTGGATCGTTTGAATTTTTTTTCTTGATTGATTCTTTTTCTTTCGTTTATTACGTAATGAAATGATATATAATCTATCGTTTATTACATCTCATGTATAACCCATCATATATTTTATGACAATATTGTCTCTTTGTCTTTAAATCTCATATCTTTGACATCTTATTTAAATAACCAAACTCTAATAACTTCTATGAATTTTTTTATATCTTTTAAACAATTTTTGAGAAGTTTACACCTTTTTTCTTTTCTTGCTTCATATATAGAGTACGCCATCTTTTAAACCAGCTTTCTTCTCTTGGCTTCATGTATCAATTATTTTGTTGCTTATGAATTATAAGAATATTGAGGCAACTTAATAATGAACTTTCAAAAACTAAGAACATATCCTTTTTCATGTAAATAACAGGATGGAAGATGGTGGAAGCTCTTACGGTGGTGGCGGCAGTAAGAAACAAAAGAAGAAAGCAAAACCTGCGCCACAAGATATCAGGGTAATTTGTTGTTTGTGTAATGATATGATAATTCGTTTGCAAAAAAACTAATTGTTGGTATCTTTTACTAATCGTTTACTTAATTATTGCTATAGTTGACGGAGTCGGACGATAATTATCCTTCAGTTAAGCATCCTCTTCTTATAAATTTGTTTTGTATTAAATATTAATTTTAATGACTTTAATTTTATTTTGTTTAAAAAAAAAAGAACAGAAATTTATTATTTAATTCATGAACCTAAATCTTAACTTTTTTTGTTTCTAGGATCTCCCGCCTGGAACTAAGAACATAAACTTTGATTGGGATGGCGTGATAGGCGTTATAAGAAAGGTGATTGATCAAGGGAACCGGCGTAAGTAAACCACTAAACCATATGATTCAAATTAATGTCTTTAAACGAAATGAATATATCTGGTTTTAATTTCTTTTATCACATATTTCAAATAAATATATGTAGGGAAATAATAATATATATATATAGGGTTGAGGGTTGGATACTTTTATAAGTTGTCAAATCCAATTATAGAATTGGTTTCTCGTTTTTTGGATATCTCAATTTACTAAACCTGAAAATTAGATTCTGTGCAGTTCAAATTGAAACAGAGTTAATTGTTGTTTAATGATAAAATTTAGCTTTATTAGAAGAATTATTATCAAAGCAATTAAAGTTTTAGTTGGTTTTGGTGTAATACGACTTTTGGCTCTATTTTGATTTTGGTGTCTGTGGAATAGAAGCATAAAACTGAATTTGTCAAATAAATGTTGGTTTCAAACCATGTTTTTGTGTTTGTTTTGTTTAAATCAGTTGAACCAAATTATATATATTCTAAATATTTTTTTCTAGCCTAAACAGTTGTTTTCCACAAAGTTTAGAAATAGGTAATCTTTACTTGGAATTACTAAATAAATCATGAACACAGATGAAGACTTAATTATGGCAACATATAAAAATTTTTGATAGGCATGAAATAGTTTGGAAGCTTGTTCTTTAATTTCTTTTTAATTGTGTATTACCCACGTATATATATAGAGAGAGAGTTGTATGATTTTCTGATGTCAAAAAGAAAGAAAGAAAGAAAGAGAGTTGCTTAATTATGGTTATGCATTATAATTTGTATATATGTGTGAAGTGGGAAATATAATCTTACTTTAATTATATGTATATGAAGGTACGTGTTGGACAATATATTGCTTCGACCAGAAGCTTATCCGCACGTCTAATTGCTGAGGGAAGATTTGATCACCCGTTGTGCTTGTCAGCACTACATCTGCTAGTAGGTCTTATTGACCGAGTAGATTCTAGCGGGGGACTTCAAAACTTAGAACATTTGCGGAGATTTTTAATCGATCATGGGACAGTTTTAGAGGAAGAATGCACGTGTCCTCAGTTAGCATTAGAAATGAAAAATGACAACACTAAACCCGATCCGCAACTTTGTACCGAAAAAAACAAAGCCAAGGTAATAGTTTATTTATTCATTACTTATTTAATATATTTTGGTGTGGTGTCATAAAATAATATATATATATATGTCATTTGTTTTTGGTTGTAGCATGTAAACATGTTTAAGGTAGAAGATTTAATCATTAAGGATGAAGTGGATGAACGTGAACTTATATGTTTGGTTAAGAAGGGTCCTGTGGCTGTGAGTATAGATGTGCATTTCGAGTTTTCAAGCTTTAAAGGGGTTAGTATAATTAACTTTTTCTTTAAAATATATATTAATCCATAATAACGTTATATTCATTGATTTGTTTTAAAAAAACTAGGATGGAATCTATTATGGACCCAAGAAACGTAAGGCAAGGATTGACAAACATCTGCTTTTAGTATCCGGGTACGCAACAAAATTGCCCGAAGGCATTCATTATTGGAAAGTCCAAAACTCAGCGGGAACTAGTTGGGGAGACAATGGATATGGAAAAATTGTACGACAAATCAGTCGTGGTAAAGATGAACCGTCTCTCTTTACCGGCATCGTTTATCCTACGGTATGATGTTAATTGTATATAACTAGTTATAATATGTTATATATATTTGGATAGTATAGTAAAAATGTAAAATCATATTTTATATACATGATTCAATATTGTAGTATCATCAGGCTTTTTTTTTGTATATATATAGCTTCTGGATCATTATGAAGGGGAAAGGGCGAGGGAACATGCATGAAGGAGCTGCCGATCACTGATGATGAGGGAAGGGTAAATGAACACGCATGAAAATGTATCGTGGGTGTTTGTTTTAGATTTTCTATTTTAGACTTCGTGGGTGCTTTTTCCTTTTCTTTTATCTACTCTCGAGTACTTCTTTGCTGCTACAATAGACTACGTTTGCTTATCTACTCTCGAGTAATTCTCTGCTGCTACAATAGACTACTTTTGCTGTTACAAGACTATTTTTACTCTTTTAGTAGCTAATATTTCTGAATTTAAGAGATTGCGGATACGTTTTCTTTAATCTATTATCTTCTGCTTGTAGATGTTGTGGGTGTGTTCCTTTAATTTACTCTATAACCAATCGAATCAAAACATCACAAAAAAAATATCCATTTTAACAACATAATGTTTATACTCATAAGTCATAATAACATAAGTCATAATAATGAACGACACAAATAAAGATAAAAAAACAGCAAAACAAGTCTTACAATAAGTTTCATTTCTTAGCAACACAAGAACTCCCATGAACTCCCATAAGTTATTAATTAAAGTCACATTACGACGCAAAATAGATATAAAAACAAATGGAGCATCTATGAGTTCAAACTCTTTGTGGCACGACAAAAGCTCATGCTTCCAATCTGTAAAGATAAGAAAATCAACAGAAAATCAACAATACAAGAATCTAACACCAGAGTAAAGACCCATGTAGATAGATGTTCCTTACTTTTGTTTCTTGACATTTTTCTCATCTCTCTTGAAAACTTGCTCAATATCTCTCTTAACATCTTTCTTGATCCCAACGTATTCCACTATCAAAACAAACCAAATACCATAAATCACAAGAAACAGCCAATTTCAACATGATAAACATGGTAAAGAGGAAGATTATCATCCACAATGAAATAATTAGTTCTGGCAGAATGAAAAAAAAGGAAGCTTTAGATACCTCCTTCATTGGGTTTGGGCCTGCAGAAGACAAAATCAGTCGTGATGTTGTTACCGTAGCGTACCCTTGTTTGGAAGTGTTTAATCTTGTCATCATAAGGATCCTTAACTTGGAACGTTATGAGATACATAATGGCACAAGCAAAGTGATAATTCGCTTTAACAACTTTGACAAACTCATAATTTGTGCCCTGTTTTTTAAAAACAAATCAACATTCATAAATAAACATTCATAAATAAGCGAATTGACTGAGTATATGGCAAAGACTAGTTATCTCACATATTTGCCATTGTGGCCATCAAGGGATTCCTGAGCAAGCTTCTTGAGGATATCCTCACTTGTTTCTGAGTCATCTAAACTGAACTCATATGAATGGAGAATTGCAGGATGGTAGTTGAAAACGCATCGGTAGGGTCTGAAATCGATATCAAACCCCTGCATCCATGTTTCAGAACACAAAACAAACGCTCAGTTTCACAATATGGTAAAGTTGATATATCAAGCTAAACCAAAACCATACCTCGCTTTCATTGACTTCTTTGGTCATTCTGGCAAGTTCTTGCTCTGGTGTGAGGTCAGGCTTATCTTCCTCAGTCATGTATGGAGGTATCTCATAGTCAGAGTCCGTAGGTTTCCACAGCAAATACGCAGGTTCGAGCCACGAAGTCCAGCCTGAGACATTGTAATCCGAATAGATAAGGCCTTAAACTTTACACAAACCAGAGTAAAGTCTAAAACTTTAAACTTTAGATAAACGAAATTCGAAACGTACCTGCAAATTCACCCATCGCTCTGGTCACAAATCAAAATTCGCCTATCGTTCGTCGAAGAACCTAACTTTAGTTTTTTTTTTTTTTTTTAATTAGTTTCGTTTCACTTTGGGGAAAGTGATTTTAGATTTGGTCCCCTTCTTCTGGAACTCTCTTATAATATCCCATTTATTAGACTAAGGTCCCTTTGTTTCTCTAACTTTATCTTTTGGCCTCATATATTTAGTTTGGTTCAAATACTACCCAATCAAAGGCTCTGTTCTGAAATCTTTCCTTTTCCTTTTCTCCAATTTCATTAATTCCATGAAGAGCCCAACAACGCAATTACAGAAGCCCAACTACAACAAACCCAAGACAAAGTTTGCCATTAAAGAACAATCCGGTCTAGATGGGATGGGAAGGAAATACGTTATTGTCTTCTTTTCACATATTGGAGTAAGATCTTTTATATGCCACAAAGGTGTGAGAACCAAGAGATGTTCCTTTGTTTTTCTCTCTATTTGAGTTCTAAATATGACTAAAACAATAAAATTGCTTATGGGACACACATCTGTCATATAAATAATTGATTTTCCTTTTCGAAATAAAATTTGCTGAAAAATATCTCATTTGAGGTGAATGTTCTATGTCAACATAACAGTCGAAATGACGGAAAAAGACATACAATAGTTAAACTGGACCTCGACAGAATATTTGTATATACGACTAAAATCAATCGTGTATATTTTAACGATTCATACCGAAAGATAGTTAGTTCAAAGCTGTAAACTGTATTAAGTGTTTGTAATCTGCATAACGGACCGGTCAAGATTAATAACCAAACATTCTTGTAAATTACTAGGTAGTAGGTATGATCAAACGAAGATAATATTAATCAAGTAAACTAATTGATAATTGATACAATATATTTTGCGTTAATCTTTAAAATAAGTATTGCTTTTTCAATCATGATTTTTATAAAAAGAACAAAAAGATGAGCTTATAAAATTTCAATCAATGATGTTTTGGTCAAAACATGAGAGATCTAACTATTTGAATTTAACAAACTTACAAAGGATGTTAATTAAGAAACAAAGGTAGCCACAAGGTGTGTGAAAACCAAGTGATGATGCATCCGGTGTTTTTCTATCTATTTGAGTCCTAAATGTGACTAAAATAGTAAGATTGCTTATGGGACACACCTCTGCGATATAAGTAGTTTTCCAAAAATAACTACCGAAGTGAAAATTTTAAGAGACTGAGCACAATTTTCAAACTAATTAATTGTTTGCTCATTCTATTTACATTTTTTAAAAGTTTTCAAAAAAAAAAGTCCCATTCAATTGTTTCTTATTTTTGTGCTCGAGGGTCATGACCGGTCATGGTTTGATAAATCCGAGTATATGAACATAGTGAACTAAACAGATTTGGGATGTAGTATCCCCATGTGGTTTGATCACTTTGAAATCTGAGTAATGAGCTCTAGTTTTTTTTTTTTTTTTTCAAA
>OVAQ01002843.1:0-11421 GCA_900406345.1 Erysimum cheiri | reverse complement strand
TATAGATTTATCTTTTAAAATTCGATATATTTATATTCACGTATTCTATTGTTAATAATTTATAAGTAAAATCTCGCATATTGCGCAAGGTCACAAATCTAGTGGGATACAATTGTAGAATCATTTACAAACAAAATTGTATATTATAAAATTGTGTCATTAGGTTGAACAAGGAGTCAAGGAAACATAAATCACGATTTAAAATAATCGTTCGATTCATAAAAACTCTAATATCACGAAATAATTTGACCATTATAAAATTACTAGTTATAGCCTTTAAAAATAGACGATGTATCATGTATATGAGGTCCATATATATGGGGATGTACATGCAACTATCCACAATTTTCACACGTTGATCATCGCCTTTTTTGACTAAAAAAAATATAATCTTTTGATTCAAACTGTTTATTTATTTGCAGAATCAGCTTTTCAATATGTTTATGAAAACGCATGCCATGTTTCTCCAATGGAGACTTGAATGAATTTGCGTAGATATATTTATTAGAACTCGTCTAAAAGGCCTTTTTTCTCGACCGAATTATCTACCTTACATAAGATTTACCGTTTTTTTTTAATGGATACAATAATATAGCCGGGGTGGTATCATTATCAATGATAATAAAATGCGGATAAAAGGCAAAGGTGTTGGGAATAAATCCAAGAATGGCGACGTAGATGTCGATGGGTATTTTTAAGAACTTGAATTTGTCACGACTCACACGTTAAAATAATATTATCCGAATTGTTTAGTCTAAAGATACATACTATTGAAAAGAAAAGGGTAAATGAAACTCATTGGTGCCCAAATGTGAAATGAAGCCGAAATGTGTTAGGTGAACACAATTAAATATACAAAAGATAGTATAATAGAAACAAGCTAATAAACAAAGTCGCAATTTCTATTGTATAAATATCTTTTCGTCTCCCGTCATATTTGAAAAAACATTACATTCAGTTAAATTAAAAACTTTCTAGAAAAACAAATATTTTTATTATTTTGGGCGTACGTGTTTAGTTAAGAATTACACAGAGTTTTGATTAGCGATTCAACAAATTAAAGGAAAACAGAATTCAAAAGATAAAAACTTTTTAGACTTTTTGAATATTTCGAAGAAAGAAGAAAAGATGTTTCTGAGAATTTCTAGAAGAAGCATCCGTTTTTTCATTTTATTTTCTTTCAAATGTAGGACCCCCATTGGGATCTATAAATCAACCCCAAACAAGTCACTTAACTCAGTTTATATCTTCTTGAACAAAAAAAAAGACAAACTTAGTTGATATCTTTTTTTTCTTCTTTCTCAGAAAGGATTTGCTCCGGCGAATTATGGTCATCGTCTTCATCATCTCCCTCCAGCACAGAATTCCTTAAATGGAAGAAACCAAACGAAACTCCGATCTTCTCCGTTCTCGTGTTTTCCTCTCAGGCTTCTATTGCTGGGATTGGGAATTTCTCACTGCTCTCTTGCTCTTTAGTTGCTAAAACTTTGTTCCGGTTTTTAATTTCTAAAGACTAAAGTCTCTTCTTCTTATTCTCTTTGTGACTAGATTTGTTTAGTGTGTTCTTTCTTTTAGTTTTTTATAAAATTTTAATTCGGATATGACGGCGGTGACGGCGGCGCAAAGATCTGTACCGGCGCCGTTTTTAAGCAAAACGTATCAGCTAGTGGATGATCATAACACAGACGACGTCGTTTCATGGAACGAAGAAGGAACAGCTTTCGTCGTGTGGAAAACAGCTGAGTTTGCTAAAGATCTTCTTCCTCAATACTTCAAGCATAACAATTTCTCAAGCTTCATTCGTCAGCTCAACACTTACGTGAGTTTCACTCCAACATACAAATCATTTTCACCGGAAAATTTCTCTCATTTACTGTTTCAATTAATTCGTTTGGTGAATTGAATTATTCTTCGGTAGTTAGTTGGCCAAATTTTGCAATTTTTCAAAAGTTGGGGGGTTGGTGAGAAAAGCTTCTAGAAGCTGAGATTTTTTTTTTTTTTTTTTTGTAGGGGTTTCGGAAAACTGTACCGGACAAATGGGAATTCGCAAACGACTATTTCCGGAGAGGCGGAGAGGATCTGTTATCGGAGATACGGCGGCGTAAGTCGGTGATCGCGGCGGCGGGGAAATGTGTTGTTGGTGGTTCGGCGCCGTCGGAGTCAAATTCTGCGGGTGATGATAACGGATCAAGCTCCACGTCATCACCCGGTTCGTCGAAGAATCCTGGTTCGGTGGAGAACATGGTTGCTGATTTATCAGGAGAGAACGAGAAGCTGAAACGTGAAAACAACAGTTTAAGCTCGGAGCTCGCGGCGGCGAAGAAGCAGCGTGATGAGCTTGTGACGTTCTTGACGGATCATCTGAAAGTAAGGCCTGAGCAGATCGATCAAATGATCAAAGGAGGGAAATTCAAACCGATCGAATCGGACGAAGAGAGTGATTGCGAAGGTTGCGGCGGCGGCGGGGGAGAGGAGGAGGGGGTAGGTGAAGGATTGAAATTGTTTGGGGTGTGGTTGAAAGGAGAGAGAAAAAAGAGGGGCCGGGATGAAAAGAATTTCGTGGTGGGTGGGTCCCATATGACGGAAATAAAGAACGTGGACTTTCACGCGCCGTTGTGGAAGAGCAGCAAAGTCTGCAACTAAAAAGGTGGAAAAAAGCACTCGAAGACTGTTCAAACCAGCGCGTGACACGTCATCAACGATGAAAACAAAACATTTTAAACTATTTTCCGCAAGGGAAATTATTTTTATATTTGTATGTTAAAAAGTACCGCCAGTGAAGAAGGTCCAGAAGGATCAAAGCAAATCAGAAGGGATTTCATGTATTATAATGAATTAAGTGTATTAAAAAATAAGACAGACGTTGAAATTTCAGATTTTGTTTAGTTTTGAGAGTCCTAATGTAAAAGCATATGGGATTAGATATGGTCCAGGGTCATGTACTTAGATGAAACTTGAAAAGGAAAGAAAATGAAATTTGTTTTTATTTTCCTCACTGTTGTTTTTCATTTATTTTCATCAATTAATGGTATACTTCTCTTGCAATAGTAAGGTAGTTTCCGTGTTTTTTACGTAATCAGTGGAATATTTTTCCATGGATATTGTTAAAAGAAAATTAAAAAAGCCGAAAGAAACATTGTGTTTAACTCTTTAACAAAAAAGTTAAACATCGTCTTGAAAAAGGAAATGGAAAAATACACAGCTTAATACATGGCAAAATATTTTTGTATTGCAACAAAAAAGGGTGGAGTATGATATCATGATATTAATATAGAGAAAAATATTCCAACTAGCTCTACAACAACAAGCAAGTTATTAATAACTAACATGTCTAAGAATCGACAAATTCAAAATTTAATTAATTATTTGTATTATAATTTTAGTTCAGAATTGAGACGGATACTGAAATTTTGTATAAATTATGCCCAATTAATAAGTCGGTCTTGGTCAAGACTCGATTGAGTGAGTAGAAAGATCACCTATTCTCAAGCATTGAAAACATATAATCTTCATGTATTTTTATTTTTTTTTAAATTAAATATGAATCATGACACAACAAAACAATATTATTCCAAAACCACACCACTCAAAAATATTATTTTATTTGTTATTAAAAGAAATGAATTGTCTTATTCAAAATAATAAGGATAATTGAATATTATTGATTTAAAATTATAACAAATTATTAGTCACAAAAAATCATATATTTATAATCAATTTTTAATATATGTCAAAAAAAAAAAATTAAGTAAAAACAGAGGAAACATGTGTCATCTATAGATCTCACAACAAACAATATTATTACTTTATTACAAACCAGACCACTAAACTATGTGAAAGAGAGAGAAAAAAAAGACTACTATCTACAAGCCCGGTTAAAATGTAACTAATTTAATCAGAAGTGTAGTAATATAAAGAAGGGTCGTAATTTACTCATAGCCACATATAAAGATGGCGATGATATTTTGCAACACTCTCTACTCCTCTTCTCCGACATCTCTCTCGCCGTTAACTTCTTCCACTCCAACAAAACCGTCGCGATTCTCAGAGAAACTCACAGCTCGAGCTCAATTCCAGTCGATGGAAGTTCACCACGATCATCTCCACCGGAAATTCATGGAGTTCCCGTACGTGTCAGCTACGCGCAGGCAGCTTATGGTTGATCTCATGTCGACGGTGGAGGATCGCCTCCAGTCCCAACTCCTTCCCTGTAACCTCCCGCCGGATGTACGGAACTTCGAGAACCCTAACGGTTCCGCCGAAGCATCTATTCATATCAGATCCGGCGAGAAATCCTCTCCGGTACCCATTAATTTCTCGATTTCTCTGTTTTCGGGGTTACGGGATTTCAAAATTAAATGAAATTACATCTCTTGAATCGAATCTCACTGTTTTGCATGTTGCTTTTAGAGTTCAATTGCATGATTTTAAGTAGAATCAGACTTCAAATTTGATGTAAACGTAACCCTAAAAAACACCCCTTTTGGAGAAGTGAGACTATTGTGTTCTGATAATGAATCTAATGATCAATGTTAACTAAAGTTTCGTTTTTTTTTTCTTTTGGTTTTCAGATTGATTTTGTTATAGGAAGTTGGATACATTGCAAGATCCCAACAGGTGTATCTCTCAATATAACAAGCATCTCTGCATTCTTAAACTCCTCAACAAAAGCTCCAAACTTTGTGGTCGAACTAATACAGAGCAGTCCCACCTCGCTCGTGCTTATCCTTGACCTCCCACACCGTAAAGATCTCGTTCTTAACCCGGATTATCTCAAGGAATATTACCAAGACACTGCTCTTGATTCTCATCGCCAATCCCTCCTTAAGCTACCTCAAGTTAAACCTTATGTCTCTCCTTCTCTCTTTGTCCGCTCTGCTTTCTCTCCTACTGCTTCCATGCTTAAGATCGATGCGGAGGAAGGGGAGAAGTTGGAGGAGATCTTGAGAGATCATGTTAGTCCAGCTGCTAAGGAGGTTCTCGAGGTTTGGTTGGAGCGGTGTGCCAAGGAAGAAGATGAGAAGAGAGTGATTGGGGAAGAAGAGAGAATGGAGTTGGAGAGAAGAGACAAAAGCTTTAGAAGGAAAAGCATAGAGGAAGATTTGGATTTGCAGTTTCCTAGAATGTTTGGGGAAGAAGTTTCCTCCCGTGTCGTACACGCTATTAAAGAAGCTTTTGGTGTTCTCTAGAATAGTCATGTAAACATTAGCTAATGTTACATTGTAATAAATAGATAAGGTGTATTTTATCAGGAACAAAAACGTGCAAAACTAAAAGTCTTAAAGCTAATCGCTTTCAAAAAGAGTTGATAACTAGACAAAATAGAGACAGATCATCCCCAACCAATCTCGTCATCGCTTCATTTTTAAAAACCAAATTTACAAAATCATCCATTAAATCTATTTGTCTGATCAGATCATCATTTTTCTTCACGCACAAGACATGGTTAGTGTATTCTTTTCTCGTTCGTCTCGTAGTTCTTCAGCTTTCAAATACAAAAACAGTTTAGGTTCTTCTGATTACTCTGTTTATCGATCGGTTCTGTTGTTTTTTTTCAACTTTCGGCAGGCGAATTACATGTCCGAAGCAGCGCAGCTCAGAAGAGGTCTAAGGCCTAAAGGGAAGACTTATGGGTTGACCAATCAGAAGAGACGAGAGATCAGAGAAATCTTTGATCTTTTTGACATAGACGGTTCAGGTAACTATTAAAATTTAAAACGATTCTTTATCCGGTTTACACCGGTTAAATCAGAATAACATGATTTAGTGCATCATCTCATTCTCATATGTAGGAAGCATCGATGCTCGTGAGCTCAACGTTGCTATGAGGTCAGCGGCAAAATTTTCTTTCCTTTTTAGAGTAGTTATTTTCTTCAACTTCTAGTTAAGTAGCACTAAAAAGATTACCATCTAATTACAGGTCTCTTGGATTTGAGATGAATAATGAGGTTTGTTCTTCATGAAATTATGACAATCTTTTTTCCTCTGTTCAAATTTCTCGGTTTAGGTCAATTTAGAACCGAATTGAAACACTGTTTAGTTTGGTTTTGTTCATTATGCTCCTAGATTGTTTTTTTAGTTCGGATTCATATAATATTTGAAATAATATTATTTCCGTTTATTTATATATTTTGTTGTCATTGGTGCAGCAAATAAACGAATTAATGACAGAAGTAGATAAAAACCAAAGTGGAGCTATAGATTTCGACGAATTTGTGCATATGATGACAACTAAATTCGGAGAACGAGACTCCATAGACGAATTGTCTAAGGCGTTTAAGATCATTGACTACGACAATAATGTGAATAAATCTTCTTAATTTTATATTTCGTTTGGATTTATTTGATTGTGTTTGATTGACTTGACAATTAACTTTTGGAATGTTTTAATTAGGGGAAGATTTCACCTCATGATATAAAGTCGATTGCTAAAGAACTGGGAGAAAATTTCACAGATAATGATATAGAAGAAATGATCGAAGAAGCAGATCGTGACAGTAAGTGATAACATATAATTTACCTCCAAAGTTTTTTTGTTAAATTATCCCCAAAGTAATTATTTGCATTTTATGTTTTTAACTTTGCAATCTATACGACCCACTTAACACCAGTTAATCGGTCTAAAAGTATATTTTTGTCTTAACCTACGCAGAAGATGGAGAAGTTAATTTGGAGGAATTCATGAAGATGATGAGGAGAACTTCTTACGGCTAGGAGAAGTAATATAATAATGGCTGTGGAATATAGAAATTAATCACTTCAGTTATTAATTAAATACTACTTAGAAACTTTGAATTGTAGTTTGGTCGCATAAAAATGTATGGTTGTATAATAATTAAATAATTAAATAATGTAATCATATTTATCATTGTGAATACGTGAAGTCTTTGAATAAAGAAAACATTCGTTTTATCCTTTATGCCATGTCTATGTAATAATCAACATACAAATAGTCAATTCAGAGAAATTATATTAATATATTTGTATTTTCAAAAAAAAATTCCAAAAACAATTATATAAAAAAAGAAAATCAAACTTTTTTGTTTTGACATCAAATCAAACAAATTTATAATGATCTAATGGCTGAAAGAGAGATTGGAAGACTAGGGGGGTCCGAGCCTCTTCCACTGCTATTTTAATAATGGTTGGTCACTGTAAGTACTTCAAATGATAAAAAAAAAATCCGATACTGCACAAACTCAAATTTTAATCTGAGTTTTATTTTGAAATCTTCAAACTTTTTTACGGCAAACAATTTTATTGATATCCAATCGTGATTATAAAATAAGTGTACATTTAAAATTAAAAAAAAAAACAAATTATTGATTGTATAAGCAAACAGATACATCAAAAGAAGATGTTCAATTATTAAAAAAAAAAACATAAATAAATAACAAAGGCTTAAATAGAGTTCGCCAAGCAAAACACAATATCTGGTTCAGTAAATTCTTTCACAAAACTGAAGACAAATTAAACACACGGGTAGTCAATTAGTCATCGATCTTTCTTTCCCTTCTATCTATTATTGATCGCAGTCGTCTGTCTCGCTTTTCTTGATCCTTATTTTCCTTTCATTCGAGAGAATTTTTGCAAACCTGCATGAACGAATATTCAAACAATGAGATTGATTGTGAGTCTGTGGCCCAAGAAACCTATCAACGCTGGTTCAGTGGAGGCTCGAGTTAGCATCTATGAGATCGAATTGGGCCATCTTTACTGGTAAAGTTTGGTTAAATCTGGTTTGGTTCAACTGTATCTAAAAATTGAGTTAATTTGAAGGTTGTAAAAACATTATCTTTCCATTTAATTCGCATTTTAACCCAAGAAACCCATCAAGAAGATTTGAAAACTTTTAATCACCTCTTGAGTTCATGATCATTGGTGACAGTTTCCAGAATCTTTTCATATAAATCAGTATCGAGATTCATACGCACGACATTACTTTCGAGTAACTTCTCTCCAATCTTGGCTAGATTCTCTAAGTTCGACTTCTTCGTTTTATCCATAGAGGCTTCATCTACTTTCAATGTATCAACCTGAGATACGTAGATTTTTCACATATAAAAAATCACGTAATATCAAACAATTTATAGATGTTATAGCTCTTACGTCGATTCTGAGGTACATATCCTCAGACTTTAGGGCTTGAAACAAAACAGAGTTGTGGTACTGGACCATGTCCCGACTTGATTCCAAGATAATGTCTAATATTGGATTCGTATTATACTTGAAGTTGTACGCCCAACTTCTGAGTCCCCATTTTGCAGCCTTTTTAGCGGTGTAGTACTTTTCCTTTTTTGCCGATCCTGTCCCAATTGATATCACGAGAAACTTGTCGTAACCTAACGCATCGATTCCATCCATATCAGGATGGTTCAACACTGCCTGCCTAGACACATCAGTCATGGCAACCAGAGTCTACAAAGAACCAAACCAAAAAAAAAACATACGAGAAAATTAGTTGATGATCTATTTCGATTTCCAGCGGAAAAAGTATCAAGGAAATGGTATGAGCTGTGTTTTACGGGGTTATTAGCGGTAACACCACCGTCTATGAGGTTAAACTTTCTTATCACTCCATATTTATCTTCTTTGGAAAATTCGTAAGGAGGAAAGTAAGTGGGAGCCGCCGATGTGCCGATGCATATATCTGATAACTTGACGTTCCAGCTAGGGTCAGCCAACGCCTTCGACAACACGTAACGGAAAAATTAAACTAATACTGTTAGATTGATCAAGATGAACAGCTAATATTAATATTTCATTGTCTATGTTAGGAACAGCGATGGAGATGAACCTTGTAAGAAGTGAAGATGGTTGGTTTGAGTTCCTCGATGTCGAAGGTAGGAATAACAACTTTTGTGAGTGTGCCGTCAAGTGTTGTATCTCCAAGAACCTCTTTCAACAGATTTCGTAGATGTTTTCCGTTGTACTTTGGACCTAGCATAAGCTTTAAAATCGACGGCATCCAGCTTCTGCATTTTTTAAAAACGACAAGAATTATAATAAGTAATGTAAAAAATATTCCTAATTAAATGTTTACATTTGTGGTGTTTTTGGAAAATTTGATATGTTTTTATGAAACAAAATGTAGCTATGACTTCTTTACCCGGATGGAAATATCTTAGGAGACTCTTTAATGTAAAACGGAACAATGTCCTCGGCAGCAAAACGAGGCCGGCCGAAATCGTTCGGTACAGTCAGCATGGCCGTCATAAGGCCACCGGTGCTGGTCCCAGCTATCACGTCGAAATAATCCGCTAGCCTCATGCTTTTGTCATTATCGATCTCCTATTTATACAAGCGTTCCACATGTACATCAAATATCGTTAAGACTTAAAACGATTAGTTTAATTACTGTATATCTTACAAACAATCACAGTGATCCGAGATTATAGATCGATGCACACATCCGTAAGAGTTTCTGAACAAAACTCAGTACTTCACCAAAATTCATATCCTGTAATATCTAAGCTTTTGTATGATAAATATACATTTCAGTTATTTTAAACACAATTTTTTTTGCGTTTGCGTTTGTATACATATTCACATTTAAATCTGAGACGATTTTTTTTTTTTTTTTTTAGCTTTTGCGTTGATATATGTATGTTAAAATACTAAATGTTGTAGCTTTATTTAAGAAAAAGCAAATTACTCTAACATGTAAGTGTAAAAACAAATGCAATAAAACAAATAAAAAGCATATTATTGTAACACGTCAATATAAAAGCAAATGCAAACAAATAATCGACGTCGTAGATATTAATATATCCGTGCATATATAACCTGAAGATGTTTTTCCAGATTAGCAAGGATGACTCCCGCGATGATTCCTCGAACTCCGCCGCCGTCGAGGCTCAGGATGGTTACGAGGTCTCCGTATTTCGGCGGTTTGTTTTGCTTGATCATCGAATCGTTTTTCATGATAGTTTGCTTTTATTATTTAATCTTTTGATAACCGAATAAACCTTACGTTTAAATCCAAAATTATTAAACCCTTGCCCAAAATAAAAAAAAAGAGGAAAAAATCCGTAAGTATTCTAAAATATACGTACGTGAAACAAAATAGAGATTTTTGCTATTTAGAACGTGTAGCAATAACTAGTTTGAAAATACAATGGAAAATAGCGACTTGACTTGCATTTCTCTAGAGTTGTAAAATTTTAGATCGAAAAAATGGTTTAAACTCGGAAGAAAATCAATGCATGCAAATGATTCGATGTATTTTCTTCTATGTATGTGTGTGTGTATATATATATATATTCACAACTTAACGAGTGGGAGATTCTAAAACATAAATGGTGTTCGGTCAAATTTTTTCCTGATACCATATTTCGTGCAATCATGATTTTAGTTTGTCTAATTATAGTAATTTAGGAACAACTAGTCAAACCTTTTTTTTTGTGTGGACCCAACTAGTTAAACCTTAATTAAGACAGATATGCCAAACATAAAAAGTTAAACCTTGAGACCAAGTCGAGCTATATCTACAATTTTTAAAAGAATAAAAACCTATATTACATAATTTATTGGGTATTTGGGTACATATATACTGAGACATAGATGTAGAAATAATTATCACTGACTTAACTGAAATATCATAAAGATATTACATTCCATACAATTTGAATATACACTTTTTTCATTGACAAATAGTTATTAACTCTAAAAAGTTTTCTTTCGTTGACATATATATGGATTTTACGAAAAGCCAATTTTAAATAAATTTATTGTATAATCTTTTGAAAAAGACATATCATTTAGTAGATAAAATTGACAAAATGTATATATCATTCTTTCTAATTTAATAGCAATAAGGAAAAAATCAATGTCGATCTTAAGCAGTCATAAGCTTAATTTACGAGAAACATTTGTAACATGACACAAATAATTTCTTTCGTGGACTGCATGTAAAGAAAAGCCACCGAGTTATATATGCATTAAGAAAATTCAAAACTCAATTATTTAACTTTAATTACTGAGTTTTGATTTATTTTTATCCAGACTGATTCTAACTAGACCTGTCATATGTCCGTCAAGATGACTCAAGAGTCGAGATTACTACCAATTCTCTGTCGTGTCCTGCAAATCATATATGTGAAAACTTGACCCCGAGTGTTTGCAACTTTTTTTTAATGAAAGTCTTCCAAGAATTCAAGATCAAACCTTTTTATTTTGTTTTATGTTGTCCATTTGGCTAGAATTTTCGGGCGTTTAAATATTTTATCCGTTGACACAATCAAGGTGATGCACTCTATGTATATATATTGATTTACTTATTTTCTACAACAGTGAATTAGAGAAAAAAAATAAAAAATTAAGTAAATAAATACTATAAAAATAAGATAAAACTTATGTTTATTTCTGTTTTAAATACAGTATACTATTGGGGAATTATAGAAGTATATATTATGTATTTCC
>OVAQ01002842.1:0-11426 GCA_900406345.1 Erysimum cheiri | reverse complement strand
AGAAGAAGAAGAACACGTCATCAAATGAAGGACATAACCGATTTTTCACAATACATGAATGCCTCTTTTAGTAAGAAAAGGTTCGGATGCTTAAAAGTGAATAAGTTGCTAAGGACACTGCTCTTTTTTTAATTAACTCTTTTGGGACTCTACAATTTAATAATTTATACACCTTTAAAGGCCCCTGGAAAAAACAAAAAAAAGCAACGGGAGAGGCTCTGACCCGTTTTGTAGCACACATGTGCATTTGTCTCTTTGCTTTTTCGGTTTTTCTTTGCCAATATTAATGTCCCATCAGTTTTATTTTTGTTTTACCAAAAAAAAAAAAAAAAAATCCAAAACCAAAACATAATTTTTTAAAAACAATAAAATTCACTAAAACTTCATTTAATAAACAACAAAAATGTTTGTTGAAAAGAAAAGTTTTATTTATCTTGCTCTTCTTTTCGAGAAAAAAAAGCTTGGTTATTAAAGAAGTCCAAGTTAGTTGCCACCATCAGTGGCAGACCGGTAAATTAAAAGACAACTTCCTCTAACTAAAGTTTTCTATAAATTCAAGCACTCACCTCCCACTCTAAACCCAACAACAGATTTTCACATATCTCTCTTTCTTTCTCTTGAAGGAAAGAAGAAGAAAGAAAGAAGATCTCCAACTCCCAAGTAACTACTTTCTCCACCTACATTCAATTGTTTCTCCTTAACTCCTCTAACACACATTCATTTGAGCTAAAAGTCATGTACTTTATATTACCCATGTGCAGGTTGTTAACACAAGAACTAAACATGGGTCATGCTGGGTTCTTAGTTATGGTTATGGTAGGAGTAATGGCTTCTTCTGTGAGCGGCTACGGTGGCGGTTGGATCAACGCTCACGCCACTTTCTACGGCGGTGGCGATGCTTCCGGCACAATGGGTAAAAATCCTTAATTTACAAAACTTATGTATTATGAATGATCAAACTTACTAAATCTCCAAATTTTACTTCTTTGTATTGTAGGTGGTGCTTGTGGATATGGTAATCTATATAGCCAAGGCTACGGGACAAACACGGCGGCTTTAAGCACGGCTCTGTTCAACAACGGACTTAGCTGTGGTTCTTGCTTTGAGATAAGATGTGAAAACGATGGTAAATGGTGTTTACCTGGCTCAATCGTTGTAACCGCTACAAACTTCTGCCCCCCAAACAACGCCTTACCTAACAACAATGGCGGTTGGTGTAATCCTCCTCTCCAGCACTTCGACCTCGCTCAGCCTGTTTTTCAACGTATTGCTCAGTACAGAGCTGGAATCGTCCCTGTTTCCTACAGAAGGTAACATTTATTCACCTACTCTGTTTTTAAAACAGAGGATATCATAATTCACATGTTTTCTTGAATTATGTTCGTTTTGTTCGCTCAAGTTGAATTTTTGCTCTGTTTGTTTTGAAGGGTACCGTGCAGGAGAAGGGGAGGAATAAGATTTACGATAAACGGTCACTCATACTTTAACCTTGTGCTGATCACAAACGTCGGTGGCGCCGGAGACGTTCACTCGGCGGCGATCAAGGGTTCAAGAACAGGTTGGCAAGCGATGTCAAGGAACTGGGGACAAAATTGGCAAAGCAATTCTTACCTCAATGGTCAAGCACTGTCCTTCAAGGTCACAACCAGCGACGGCCAAACCGTTGTCTCCTACAACGCAGCTCCTGCCGGCTGGTCTTTCGGTCAGACCTTTGCCGGTGGACAGTTCCGCTAAAAAGGGCAATTTGGTCATTCTCTATTCCATTTTTCGAAAGTAAACTCATTTGTGTGGCATATTGGTATATTGGGATTATGATATAAAAACTAGGTTATTGAGAGAGTGATGTGTCAAGGGCTCGGTTTTGCAGAAGGCCTTGATGACGTCTTATCTTTTTTGGACCTCTTTATATTTTTTTCTTTCTTAAAAGTAGTTTTTATTAAGAGAGAAAGCATATATAGTAGTTAATGTATTACTGATGCAGAGGTGGAGTTTTAACTACCACCCGCTAGTAGTAATGAGTTATTTTCAAGGGCGTGAGAGATGGATTACGAGGTTATGTTTGTATTATTGTGATGTTGTATGTTATGAGATAAACAAAAATTATTATGTATGTTTGTAATAATACAATTCTTTACTAAGTTTTGAAAATTGGGCATTTGGTCACTTTTTAATTTTTTCACTTTTTTTTAAACCAACATACCAAATTTACAACCATTATCTACTATTTTATGATTTTATCATCTTTTTGTTGCATGAGATTCTTCTGAATGCCACCTTCGCTTTAGCTTTTGAATTTAAAATGGTCTACGACCGACGTTCACAATCTCATCCTTCAATGTTTTTACCCTTTATGCATATACTCATATGAAGTAAAACTCAACAACTTGGATGAAAAAGTCGTTTAATAGTTTCCAAAATTTACGATATATATGGTTTTTGTGGGCACGAGAAATAATAGGCCTAATGGTCGAAAACCTCACGGCTCTATCCAACGACAGCCAAAATTTAAGGTTAGGTGCAACCTGTGAGATTAGACACCATAACGACATAAAATATTGTCTCTAGAGTAACTAGGGTTCCGTTATCATCGCTAGTTCGCTACTAATTTCAGGTTTCAAGTGGTTGGATTCGGATGTAAGTGTTGATTAAAGGAGATGAATTATTGTAATGTTGTAAATATAGAATCTAAGTTTTCTATAAGTAATCAGAATTGGAGAAATGTATACTTTTAGCAGTTACGACGGGTACTGAAACAAATTACAAATATACAAATATAACATTTTCGTGTCGCCAAAAGTGAATTGATGACGTTCAAGTGATCCACAAGAAGCAAAGCCCATGTGGTGGCTAGCGACTAAAGTAAATATGGGTCCCATTCTGATGTATTCGGCTTCAACGTGACTCATATAAACCGACATAGCTCTGTTTTAAGAAGGAAAACAAGCACTTCATGTGGGAAGATATGGGCCAACTTTAAAGCCCATTACAAATAACTCATTCACTAATGGCATTAATGTGAGTTGACATCATCTCAAATTCTCAATGGTTATGGAGTACTCCCTCTGTTTTATACAAAATATCATTTAAGGATTTTTTTCTCGATTCATAAAAAATGTCGTTTTATAATTTCAATGCAGATTTTTGAAATAAGTCTCAATTTTATCCCTATCTTTTCAGCTTATTAATTAGAGAGAAAAACTGTTTTAGTATATTAATAAAAGGTAAAACAGTCATTTAAGTATTTTTTTTAATTTGTGTGAAAAGTAGTATAGGTGACACTTTTTGTGAAACAGAGAGAGTAATATTTAGTTGAAATATATACCTGTAAATATACGACTTCTAGATTTGCAAAATGTCGAAAGTGTACAGACACAATATTAACAGCTTCGAGTGATGATGCATTTAACACCAAAGACACTCCAACACGTTGACAATCTGGTAGCCAACCGAATCGGAAGTTTCACATAAATACGAGTAAAACATTTTAGGCACATTTAAAATATTCCAAAGACTTCTAGATGAAAACTTAAATCGCATTCACTATTCTCTCTTTCCTTTTTGACGAGATACACTTCTAGTCATGTTCTAACGGAATCTTTGAACGATAACTCGGAATTCTTTTTCTAATGTCAAAATTTCGTAGCCCGAAATAAAATAAACACAGTACTTTCTTATACCAATTAGTGGCACTGGCAACTAACTACTATATTAAATCTAAACACGATTGATTAGAGTTTTCATTTTTCTTTTAAATACTCTTTCTTAATGATTTTTTGTGGCCCAGTTTTTCGTATGAACATCAAAGAATGATTGAAGGAGATTATATCATGTTGCTTGAGATTTGTTAACCAACCGTGCAAAAAAAAAAAAAACAAATTATATTTGCTGTTATTTAAGAAAGTTGTTTTTGCTGGTGAAAATATGAATCTTCTACTTATTATATCACATTTTCAAAAGTTGTTGTTGCAAATGTTTGGGTTGCTTATACTGTAAATATCGATATATAGGGACAAAATAAATTGTTTTTTTTTTTTTTTTTGGAAAACCCATTTCATTCCATTCCTGAAAGAAAACAAAGACCCAGGATGTACTTGGCCAAAGCCCATTTAGAAGAATATAGAACAAGACATTAAACCGTGGACCTTCTTTCTTCTTTTCTTTTACATTTGTCATCATCCATCGTCCATGGTCAATATTGAGTTATTGTCTTATTGACATACTGTACTGTGACCTCTTGGTGGTCTCTCTCGCACGTGCACTTACCTTTTCATCTTATTTGCTTTTCTTTCTAGTTTCATAGTTTTTTCTTTTCTTTTATATTGAGTTATGGCTTTAGAATACGACGTATAATTTTTTTCGTTTATAGAAAGATTTTGGCTTTTGATTCACAATTTCACAAGTTTAATAAAACATGTACTAATATAAAGATGTGTAAATATTTTATCCTCAAAGAAAAATTGCATTAGAAATCAAATTTCAATAAATCCGAATAACTCTTCATAATTAATTTGGTTGAGCTTAGAGATATTAGGATATATAAGATAATTAATTAAGAAACGATTTTATAACAAAGAAAAATTACACAAAAAATGAAAATGATGAATCAGTATTGATAACGAGATCAAGAGGGTTAAATGCGTGGAGTATGATATCAAGATTTTCTCTCTCTACTTTTTTTTTTCTTTTGACAAGATATCAAGATTTTCCCAAGAGAGGAGGAGTTATGAAGTGTATGCGATGAACAGTTGTGAATAGTTCGTTTGAATGTGCAGCTTCCCAATACAACGACACAATATGTGTATTTTAATAATATAATTGAATTAATACAATTTTTTGGTCACGAATAGTGTAATACAGTGTGCACCATTAAGCTAATAGTTTATGTGACTGCTTTTTTCTTTTATACAAAAAGTGGCAACAGTTTTGTGAAAACAATGAAAATTTCCTGAAGGGATGAATGTCTCAGACACGTACGTCAAAATCATTGTTCTTACATTTTTGTGTATAACACAAAAATGCTGAGAGTTTGTTTTCGAAATTTTTGTGAATGGAATATTTATACTGTTAAGTCCACGTCTAAATTATGAATATTCAAGATTCGCATTATTGTTTTTTTTCTTTTGAATAATTTTTTTCATGGATATTGCCATTTGACGAGGGTGATCATCAGTATAAGTATGACCTCATATAACACAATTTACGAAACCCGTCACATCCAGTCGCTTTTACGACGTGGAGTCTGACTTTGACTTTGAAGTTTGAACATTACTTCTGTCTTGTTTATTAATACATAAAAGTCTATTTTTTATTATATTAAATAGGTCATTTAGGTCCATCATGAGCATCGGTGCATTAATTATTGGATTTTGCGAAAAAGGACATTGAATTAGTCTTGATTTTATGACTAAGATCTGATGGGATTTACTGTTCGAAGCTCTTTTGGGTACGTACAGCTCTAATGTCATAGATGCCTGTAGCATCACCTGTCCTTCAAATACTGAATCATCCATACCCTCTAGATCCATCAGAGGGTCAGGTTAGCTACAAACTAGACCTCTCCTTGCCTATTGCCTCTCGATTTGGATCTGCAAATTTCGCTGCTGAGGTTCAGCTTGCTTATTGCGAGCGTTATATTTGCTGAGCTGTGAAACACATCACCAATTCCACCACTACTCACTCTCTATACACCACTATTGTTTTGTCTCCTTTTCTTTCACTTTTTAAGATTCTAACTTTTTAAGATTCTTACTTAAAAGTGACTTTCTCCAATTGCTTGTTTCCTATTTTGGTTTTAGAGTTAATATTCCATACGTACGCACTCTACTAGTTTGCTGTGGATTTTAAATTATGGCGGTCCCATATGTATTAGAGGACAACGCACAAAACGAGTTTCATTTCAATGTGAAATGTGCAAACAATGTTGTTGCCACTAGACTTATTGTTCGGAGTGAAATAAAGTAGCCGTTATCATCACTTATCGTTACATATAGAGACTTCTTTGGTAAAGACTATAAAAGAATGTGTATATATATATAAAAAACCAGTCACAACGTATATTAATAAAGATTTGATATATACAAAAAAAAGAACTCACTACTTACAATTACTCGCTCAAACGGACCACTTGTGAACAAATTCACCACCAAACTAAAAATCTTTAGAAAACGTGACACTAAAATGATATATGCATGTTGTTGTGGCTCCAAATCCAAATCCAAATTGTGAACGGAAGTAGGGGCATTAAGCTCCAAATCCAAATTTTATTTTCTTGGCTTCAAAGTCGACCATGCGTATATCAGTGTATATGTATATATGTATTATACATTTATAGGATTATGTAGCAAAGAAAATAATGGACAGGTACTTTTATTTGTTGGTTAGATTAGGTTGGTATGGACGTTGAGTTATTTATTATAGATATAAGATAATGTGAATATTGGCCAATTCGTGTTAGATCATGTTTCCTTGCGTTGAACAGATCGAAGAAGAAGGGATCGGAGCATTAAAGCATGTGAGGGTGGGGCAGGTAAGTGTCCTTTAAACAATAAGAAGTGGGTCTTTGCATTAGGTTTCTGACATCTTATACCCATACTTACGCCCATTACTTTTCAAAGACTTAACAAATATTATCAGGCAGAGAGTACTTTTTTTTCCTTTCTCTAATTCCTTAATTGCGACACTCTTAACGGACTTCGGTTAAGACGTAGCTTGACTACCCATACGACATGCATCACCAATTTACCATTACTATTATGTATGTATACATGAGAGATAAGACTCATCTACACTTATACAAGCCGGCCCTGAGATTTTGGAGGCCCAACGCAAATTTAAGAGATCTAAAAGTAAATTTTAAAATTAAGGGTTTTTTTTAGAAAAATACATAAATTTGGGAGCCTATTTTACAAAATCAGGGACTTATTTTATACAAAAAAAATTGGGGATCCTAGACGAATGTTTCATTAGCCCAGAACCGACTCTGCACTTATAAATGTATAACTGTACGCCGTTTCTGCTTTGCATTTCGATTTGAAAGCAAGAAGACCGTTTGGCACGATTCTAGAAAATTCTTCCATCGTTAAAACATCCTCATATATACATATGTATATTTTCAATTATTTAGCCTTCTCGGCTCCAACATATATAGTTATGATAATACCTTCTCTCTACACGAATGCTATCTGCCTTTCTTGCATTGTGATTCGTGTAGTCAATGTCTAACCAGTGATAAAAATTTCTTAATGGTTTAGCGGGTAGAAATAAATTAATGATGTGATTGGTAACTATCTTTTTATAGATAGAGAGAAAGGTTAGAGACAATATTAAAGAAAAGAGTTTGGTCCTTACCAAAAAAAAGAAAGAAAAGACTTTGGTTGAGACATATAAGAAAACATAAATTGTGAAACAGGAAAAACATAATAAATAATAAATACAGTATATTATATATTTATTATTTCAATTTGTATGAAGATAATTCTTAATTATAAAAATAATAAAGAGAAATAAATTTAACAAAAAAATATTTTGAATCATTGGTTTTATTGCAATACAACATTACCTCGTTAATGAATATAAGCTTTAAAAAAAAAAAAAAAAAACATTACCTCGTTTTAATTTTAACCATCTATTTTGAACTGCATGTATCATAGTTTGATTGATAATCAAAATAGTAGTTCAACCTCCAAATTCTTCAAATTGTGCTATCTATAAAATTCTACACATGTTATGGACGCAAAAAGATAATACTAAAATATTATAAGTTTGCACAGTAAATTTCATTATAATGCATATAAACATAAATTTTAAACGGTTTCTAACATTCGCAACATTCAATTGTCTCACCTTCATAGTTTAAACTGCTCAGACAAAATTTTCAAATTCAAGACAAATTTAGACGAGCCCATGAGTTGGATCGTATATAATTGGTAGGGTTGTGAATTTTAATTAGAGCACAGAAAATATTCAAAACTGGCTCTGTCAAGGGAACACACCTAACAGAATCTCATGGATTAGCCTTTGTCTTCTGCTGCTCCCTTACGCCCCACACCTAACAGAATATTTAAAATAATTTAACCCTTTTTCAAAAATTATATTTCACCCTCAAGTTTTTCTTCATTATTGTCCTTCCATATAATTTTAAAATATATACACGAAGAAATTTTTCGTACCAAGTTCAGTAGAGCCTTATTTTATAGGCATGATCTCGGGTCGGGTCGTACCCCACCTTCATATAAAAATTGTTTAAACCCGACTCATGTTGACCAAAAAAGATTAAATATTATTCACTCTTAGGTTTTTGTAAATCTATAAGATGTTTAACGTTACAAACACCTGAAAGTTTTAATATACTTTTATGATAAGAGTAACTAAATCTTTGGTCCGGCAAATCATATATACCTAAAAACCCTTTTACCGAAAAAAATATATACCTAAAAACCCTGAAAAAATACCACATGAATTGAAACCCTAATTGGTTGAAGGGACAGGTTAAGTTAAGAGCTTTTGAAGAACTAAATCAGATTTCTTATCAAAAAATAAAAAAAAAGAAGAACTAAATCGATGCGATCATACCAGCACTAATGCACCGGATCCCATCAGAACTCCGCAGTTAAGCGTGCTTGGGCGAGAGTAGTACTAGGATGGGTGACCTCCCGGGAAGTCTTCGTGTTGCATCCCCCTCTTTTTTTTAAGTTGACAAAAAAAGAAGAACTAAATCAGGTTATAGAAACAAAGAAGTAGTGTGATTGTAACCAAAAATACGAATGTGGTTAAGAAAGAGGGTAGAATTTAAGACAAACTTTATTGGCGGATGTGAAAATAGATATAGGGGCAAAGAGGGCTATGAGATTAGATGGGTCATTGATTCATTCATCTTTGAAAATTGAGAGAGATAGACTTTACTGTTTGGTTACCTTTCACGTCATCTCTTTTTGGAAACTCCAAAAACAGTATGAGTTTGAGTGTGTCTTCGTGATCTGTTCCCACCATTTATCCTCTCTGTCTTTCCACTTCCTTTCATGACTCTCACTTTCTTTCACCTTATTGTTCATATCTGTTTCCTCACTAGTTTCTCCTCTTTTAATCACCAATTCCGCATCATGTTGCATTAATTACCAAAAAAATATCTCTACACTCAAATCAAATCGTAGCTAATTCAACTGAACTGATTAACATATACCNAAAATTTTTTTTTTTTTAATTAGATGCCGTTTTCAAATTTCTATGCAAAATTTATTACTTTTTAATGTTTTATGACGTCATAAAAACATTAAAAAATAATAAATTTTACATAAAAATTTGAAAACGACATCTAATTCAAAAAATAAAAAATTCTAAAACGACACTTATTAAAATACGGAGGGAGTATAGTATTTGTTAAATATTTTGAAGTTTTGCAAAATTACGTATAGCAACATAGTACTTTTTATATTACTACTTTTAAATAATACTTATTCTGTAATATTCAGTATTATGTCATATGAAAAAGCTGCAAATTCAAAAGTAATTAAAGCGTATCAATTTTTAACTAACTTAAAAAAATAAAAATTTAGTTACTTAATTAACGTAAGTTGATTAGCATTTGAAATTTTTGAATAATTGAATCAATTGACAACTTAATATTTATAACTAAATGCCTGCTTGAATTGAGACGCTTTGATAGCCCGTGTCATACATAGGACTAATGTATCTATAGCTAGCCTCTCAAAAGCCATTTATATTTCATTTATTTATATGATTTTGGCGGTTAGTAATCATATAATCCTATTGTTTTCTAAAATTGCACATTTAACCTTGTTTTATACCAGACTGACAGACTCCAAGCGTTGTTGAATCCGCACTAAATACTTCTGGAACTTAACATAGACAAAACCCAAATTAGTTCGATTTTGTTTTGTTCTGTAGTTTTCCCTCTCTAAGCAAATATATTCCCTAAGTGTTTGTGATTGTTCGATAGATTTATTGTGATCGTCCGTGTGTGTAGTACATTAAGGAGAATACACGTGATGTTTGTGCGACATCACACGCCAAAATCGGGCCATGGGGACGCATCACAGTTGAAGAGAAAAGACTTCTCCTTTGAATTGAATTGGATCCTATGTTAATGTGCACGTGTTCATCATCTCCACCTTTCATTAGGCATTAACAATATTTATTTTAGGTAAAAGTTATTACCAGTACTTCTTCTTTGGATTAAAACGGATTTAAATTTAGGCTCACGGTTTACTTGCATTAACTACCATAGTTCAGATGTAAAGTATATTATTAACATTAGATATTTCCCGAAGACGTTTTTTTCCGTGTTAAAGTACAGGTTATAGGATTTTATAATTATTGAAGACATCTAAAATACTTTAGAAGAAAATTTCTTGGTAGATCAAAGAGAAAAATGTCCACATGTAGTTATTCTATATATTTGTTTTTAGCTTAGTCTAATAATACCACGTCAAAAAGAGATTATATTATGACATGATATAAGTTTGGAGACAAAAATGTGTTCGATTTAGCAATGTATTCTCAAATTTCTATTCCTCTTAATTTTAGTTGTAGGTTAAACAAAAAAATATTGTATTTTTTGTGCTTTAATCTCATCTTTTTCTTTGTTATGTAACCCTTTTTTGAATATTAACTAATAATATTACTCTATTGGAAAAAAGATAGGAAAATATAGTACTAGATTATAAACAAAATAACAAAGATATATTTTCACAAAACAAAAGAAGAAGCAAGTCAGAAAGTCCCCACCTTAGCTAATGGCTATTGTCAGTTGGGTTGTTCAGTCTTCTTACAAAACAAAATTTAGTGTGTTTCACCATATTTTATTTCGCATTTATATATTTAGATGAAAAACGGTTAAAAAAAATTGGACTACAGTTTTCGTAAATGTGGGTTCTGAAAAAATAAGTAATAAAATTAAATAAAGCTGCACATTCACATTCAGACAAAACCAATTACTGGAACTCTCTCAGGGAGAAAACTCAGAGACGTTCGCCCTAGCCGTCAAGCTTCAAATTTGCCTCCGTTGGCCGGCGACCGGTGGCTTCTACAGCACCTCGCTGGTCTCCTTCTCTGTAGGTTCATGTGGTTTTCATTGTTGTTCTTTCGGTTTAAGCAATCCGATTATTCCTTTGGCTCCTCTCAATCTCCTTCTCTATCGGCGATGGTGGTTTCATCCGGTGTGATGGCTATCTGGGACGATTGGTGACAGATCTGTGGTGCTCCTAGACGGATCTGCTCCTTGGTGGCTCCGTCTCTGATCTCCGTTCTGGTTCTGGAGGTTTAGGTTCCGCTCTGGTCCTTTGCGTTGACAATCTGGGTTATTCGGCTCTGTTCTTGTTTTATTGGGAGTCGATGAAGGTTTGGTTCGTGAGTTCCGACTTTCCTCATATTGTTTCTCTTTTGTCTGCGGTTTCCTTCTTTGAGGTTGG